>CAKNXH010062638.1:181937-233757 GCA_932178445.1 Andricus quercusramuli
GACATTCAATCAACAAAAAGAGTTGATTTTCAACCAAGGAAGTTGAATTTTAAACCAAAGAAAGATTACTTTTCTACAATAAAAGATGAACTTTCAATCTATAAGGATGAATTTTCTATCCAAAAAGACGAATTTTCAACAAAAATAGATAAATTTTTGAGCAAAAAAAAAAGACTTTTTAACAAAGTGGTTGAATTTTCAACCAAATAGCCAAATTTTTCATCCAGAAGAATGAACTTTCAATAAAAAATAGTTGAATTTTCTTATTGGGTTCTATTAATTCAGTTCACATTTAAGCAACATAGGACAGAAAGAGGGAATTTCTTGCAAATAATGGAAAAAAGGTGAATAGGGGAAAGAGTGTGAAGACTGGAATTGAATTTGAAATTAGTCGATTTTAAACGTTCTGTACTTTTGCAATTTTCGATGTATAAATATTTAATGAGAAATTATTCAATTTTGAATGTTCTCAATAAAAACCGATAAATTTTTTTTTAGTTGTAAATTTTAATTTTAAAAGTCTTATTGTGTTTAAAATTGAAACTAAGTATAGCGAACTTTTGAGAAAAACTTAAAAAAGCCGATTAATCGCATTTTTGTTGAGAAAGTCCAAAAAGTCGCTCGATCCGAGCCCTGGGCATTTAAAAACTCTCCTCTGAAAAAATGCACTACGAAAAAAATCGCCAAGACGCATGAATGGAAATTGAAAATTAAAAATTCGCTATACTTCCAATTTCGATTTCTGGTTCTTGACGACTTTTTTCCTTGTGCATTTTTGTCACAGGAAAGTTTTCAAGTATCCGAAAAATTCTTCTCCTATTTACATAGGTTTTAAGATTTTTTCCGAAAACAGGGGGTAATTGAATAGAAGTTATCTCTTAGACTATGCAATTTTTTCCTAATCAAGTATGCTTTTTTAGGATCTCAGTACGCTATTTTTTCGCGTAGTGGAGATTTTAATCCCAGAAGTTTTTTTCGACCCACCCTAATAAATTTTAATTAATTGGAACTAAAATCATAGTTTTGTTAATATTTATTATAATTCATCAAATTTATTTTTAAGGTGGGGCCAGCAGTAAGAAGAACTATTTCCACAACCAGCATTAATCACAAAGGAGATATCGACCCTATTTTTCATCCCGAAGGTCGCGAACCTTTTATTCCTCCATACGTGGAGCGAGAGGGTGAAAATATGACCTTGAAAAAAGCTCGGTGCGTTTAGAAGTTAATTAACTAGTTCCCTTTTCTTAAAATCGTAAAAATTATGTTATTTAATCCGGAAACTTGAATTCCTCGTATATTCGTTATTTGTCAAAATGTCAGTCTTCTTTCACCTACGAATTCCCTTTTAAGAAGAATATTAATTTTATGCCTTCTAATAATTTCTTCAGTATATAGGGTGTTTTTTTTAACTTGAGACAACGAAATATCTCAAAAAATATGCATCCTACGGAAAAAATGTCTGGAATAAAAACTTTTTATTTTCGAGGGGGAAAAAAGATTTGTTAAAATTTACCCCACCCCCACCCCCACAGGAGGCAGGGGTGGGGGTAACTTTGTTATTTCAAATGGCAACCCCAAGTTTTTATCACATATTCACATTCTCCTTTACGAAATACGTAAGTTTTATTCTGAAAATTTGTTTCGATTCGCGATAGATGGCGCTGCAATTGCGAAATTAAGCACCCCGAAGGGAATAGACAACTACTACGTCCGCGTCGTTATTCCTGGGTAGAGCTAAAAGTAGTGTCAACAATTTCGTTTTTCGCAATTGCAGCGCCATCTATCGCGAATCGAAACAAATTTTCCGAATAAAACTTACGTATTTCGTAAAGGAGAATCTGAATCTGTGATACAAAATTGGGGTTGCCATTTGAAATTACAACGTTACCCCCACCCCTGCCTCCTGTGGGGGTGGGGTAAATTTTAACAAATCTTTTTTCCCCCTCGAAAATAAAAAGTTTTTATTCCAGACATTTTTTCCGTATAATGCGTATTTTTTGAGATATTTCGTTGTCTCAAGTTTAACAAAAAAACACCCTGTATATTACTTTCAAATAAGCAATCCTTATTTTTACTAATTAAATTTTTTTAAATTAAAGATTGGTTTACCAATCCCGGAAGCGAGGAATGTTGGAGAACGGTCTTCTGCTTAGCACCTTTGCCAAGAAATATTTGGACAACTTCGACGAATCCCAACTCAAATTGTACGATCGTTTGATAAATCTGCCTTCCAACGATTGGGATATTTTTCACTGGGCAACGAATGTTAAACCAACGCCCTCAGAGTTCGACAATGAAATTATGGACCTACTGAAAAAACACATTAAAAACGAAGATAAACAAGCGAGAATAATGCAGCCCGATTTGTAAATACAAAACATATAGTTTATCCGCTAAATAATAATAGTTTTTAAGTACATTATTCAATCAACGAATCCTCTCAGTTTTGTTTAAGAAAATTCAACATTCAACATTCAAGGATAAAATGGAATAAGTCTATTTTTAAAAATAAGTTGTAACCTCTTACTAGAAAAGTACAAGTATTTATTTTAGTCAAGAACCCTGGACAACTTTCTTCCTAAAATATAACAGTTTTGTTCAAATAACGCAAAAGACAAATATTATTCTAAGAAAAGTAAAAAACTGCTTTCATCATTCGGACGCTAGCGAAATACAATTACTTTTAAATTTTAGATTTGAATTCAGAAAGAGTTTTTACTAGAAATCAATCGATGATTCCAACTACTATAGAAAATAACTTCAAGTAATTTTCAAAGACGCTTGAACTAATACGAATCCGTAAAAAGTGATATATATATATATAAACAACTTAAATAAAACTTATATTAATCTACATTTTAATAAATACCTATGCTCTAATTCTGTAGAAAAAAATAAGTATCTTATTTACAAACTATTGTTGATTCATATAAAATTGCCACTGACTTGTCTTACTGATTTCTCACCCGTGACAAATCTTGGCGAATATATCAGGATCGCTTTACTATCATTCATTTTATTATGCATGTCGAATTGATGGAGTTGGAGGTATTAAAATATCAAAGGGACTTAGGTAAGAGCGATATGCATCCATTTATCTTAATTAAATTTTGTGAATCGAGGATCAGTGAAGTTCTTGAATTGAACCATGCCAACTTTACTACTACTCGCAGCTCCTCTGCCTCTGGTAGATGTTTTTCCTCGCGCTGATGTTGACGCTTTTCCCCGCGTTGAAGCCGCTCCTTTTCCTCGTGTAGAACTAAAACAAACGAATGATGATTATTATTATTATATTATTATTATTATTATTCAGGATGTCTACTCAAATCCTGGAAAAAAATTCCTTGACAATTCCAGGTTTTTTCCAGATATAATTTTTCATAGTATGGAACGATTCAAATATTTCGTTTCAGTTTCTAGGGTTTCAATTTATATGTTTAATTTAGAAGGCTTTGACAAATTATATTATAATATATTATTAAACATATTAGCACCATCGATTAATTAAATAATTGAATAATACTAAACACATAATTAATCATTTCTTAAATTTGTCTCTAATGTCAATGAATTTGAATGATAATTCAAAGAAATTTTTATTTTATCTTCTTATACTTAAAATTCAGTGCATATTTAGGTCAAATTAATGTGGGTGCTATATTAAATTCAATTTCAACCGCTTCAAATTCCTAATTTTTCAAGTAAATAATAACTATATTGCATTTTCAACAAGATAGATGATTTTTTAACCAACTGGTTGAATTTTCAACTGAAAAGGATCAACTATCAACCAAATAGGTAATTTTTCATTTAAAAAAATTAATTTTCCACACAAAAAAACTGTTAACCACACTAATTAATTTTCAACTTAAATGATGAAAATGGTGTATCTTCAACTGAAATAACCAAGAAGATGAATTTTTAACAAAAGAGTTTAACTTTCAACCAATTACTTTTATTTTGAACTAAAAAATCAATTTTCAACTAAAATGATGAATACTTAACTGGAATGCTTGAATTTTCAACAACAACAAAAAACATGAATTAAAAAAAAAATAGTAGAATTTTCAGCTAAAAAAGATAAGTTTTCAACCAAATACTTAAATTTTGAACTAAAAATGATCTATTTTCAACCAAACTGATGAATTCCAACCAAAATGATGAATTTCAACTAAAAAGATGAATTTTCAACCAAAAAAATGATGAACCCTTCAACTGGAATAGTTGACTTTTAAACAATAGAGATGAATTTTCAACCAAGATGACGAATCTTTAACTGGAATAGTTGAATTTTCAACAAAAAAGATGAATTTCCAACCAAGATGATTAATTTATATTTAAAAAAGACCAATTTTCAACAAAATACATGAATTTTCAACTAAAAACGATACATTTTCGGCCAAAAAAATGAATAGTGTAATTTTTAGTTTAAAAAATTAATATTCAACCAAACAAATGAACTTTTGACTGAAATAATGGAACATTCAATTGGAATAGTTACATTTTCATACAAAGTGATGAATTCTCAATTAAAATTATAAATCTTCAACTGGAATAGTTGAATTTTAAACCAAAAAGATGAATTTTCAACTAAGATCAGGAATCTTTACCTAGAATAGTTGAACTTTCAACCAAGATGATTAACTTCTTTAAAAAAGACGAATTTTCAACAAAATACAGGAATTTTCAAATAAACAAGATAAATTGTCAACCAATAATTGAATAGTGTAATTTTCAGTTAAAAAAATTAATGTTTAACCAAAGAGATTAACTTCCCACAAAAATGATGAAACATTCAATTGGAATAGTTACATTTTCAGTTAACGAAAAATGTCAACAACAACAAAATAAATTTCAAAAAAATAGTCACATTTTTAAACAAAGTGATGAATTCTTAATTAAAATGATGCATTTTCAACTGGAATAATTGAATTTTTAATAAAAAAGATGAATTTTCAACTAAGGTGAGGAATCTTTAACTGGAATAGTTGAATTTTCCAACAAGAAGATTAATTTCTACCAAAAAAGATTAATTTTCAACAAAATACATGAATTTTCACCTAAAAAACAAGTTGTCAACTAAAAATTAGATACTGTAATTTTCAGTTGAAAAAGTTAATTTTTAATCAAAGAGATTAATTTTTAACTAAAATGATGGAATAGTCAATTGCAACAATCACATTTTCAGTTTGAAAAATTAATTTTCAACTAAAAAATAAACTAATTTTCAAAAAAAATAGTCACATTTTCAAACAAAGTGATGAATTCCTAATTAAAATTATGAATCTCAACTGGAATTGTTTAATTTTGAACCAGAAAGATGAATTTTTAACAAAAATGATGAATCTTGAACTAGAATAATTGAATCTTCCACCAAGAAGATTAATTTCTACCAAAATAGACAAATTTTTAACTAAACAGTATAATTTTTCAACCAAAAATGAAATAGTTAAATTTTTAGTTGAAAAAATTAATTTTCAAATAAAGAGATACATTTTTAACTATAATGACGGAATATTCAACTGGAATAGTCCAATTTTCAGTTTAAAAAATTAACTATTGGTCAAAAAAGAATCAATTTTCAACAAAATAGTTAAATTTGTAACCATAGAGATACAATTTCAATTAAAATGATGAATCTGCAAAAAAAAATTAACAAAAGAGTATAACTTGCAACCAAGTGATTCAATTTTCATTTCAAAAAGGATAAATTCTGAACGAAAAATGTAGTAGTTGATATTTCAACCAACAAAGATTTTAATTTTTGATCAAAAAAAGTTAAATTCAACAAAAAAAAACGACTTTTCAACATGAGTTGATTTTCAACTAAGAAAGATTCTTCAGTCAAGAGAGAAAACATTGCAAACAAACTGTTGAATTTTCAAGCATAACAATGAATTTCCAACCAGGAACATTAATTTTCTATCAAAAGGAACGAATTTTCAACTGATAATAATATAAAGCTACTTTTACAAATTATGAATCATTGTTATTTAAATTTATATTGCAATTAAAAAAAAATAAGCAAGCTTTCAAAAAAATTCACTGACTTTAAAACAAATTCCAACATCTCATAAAGTCTCTTCAATATTTCATATTTTTTCAAATTTTTTTGATGTCTTTTAGATAACCGAAAAGCTTTGAAATCTTCTGAAATCTATTAAAAACCCTTGAATTCTGTTGAAATCCCTGAAAGACCATCCAATTTTTAAAAATTCCTAATAATCCATATAGATTCTATTAAAATACACTATATTCTTTAAAATCCTTAAACATTTATATCCCTTTAGATCTTGTAAAATCCCTAGAAATTTTTTATATCTTTTAAAAATCCTTTAAAAATGTTAAAATCTTGGAAATCCTTTGAGACACCATAAAATGTCATGAAATCTGTAGAAATTCCTTAAAATTACATTCTTTTTCATTTTTTCCCTAAAATCCCTTGGCAATGTTTTAAATCCTTTGTTATCTTTAACACCCTTTTAAAATTCCTTGAGATTTCTTGGAATCTTGTAAAATACGCTAAAATCTTTCAAACTAGAATCCATTGAAATTCTTTCAATCTTTGAAGTCATTGAAGATCCTATAAAATCGTGTAGGTCTGTTAAATCCCCAGTGTGCCCACTTTCTGGAAAAACAGGGAAAACACAGGGATTTTTTTTATGAGGAAGTCACAGGGAAAACACAGGGAAAATCAACAACCGTTGCGCTTAGAGTTGTTTCTTAGCTCCATCTTCAGCCCGCAACAATAATTTTTAGAACTTAAGTAAGACCCGAGCTCTTGGTTCAAAAAGAAACCAAGATGAATCAAAGATCAAGAAACTAAAGAAGAAATGAGATTCTTAAAATGTTTACCCATCTAAAATAGCTTTGATTTGACTGAATGAGAAACGAAAGATTGTATGATTACAAATTTGTTAATCTCTGTTCTGTACTATTATTCCTCCAGATGCCTTTTCTTCCTAAAATAATAACCGAAATTTTGTTTTCATCACTCAAAATATCTCGATTTACCATTAACATTGCGAAAAATGGGCTTTAAAAGAGACAGCAGGGTGCAGTCTTCCCCATTTTTTCTTAGTTTCCCCGTTTTTTTTTTTTTTTATTCCCCCTTTTCCCCTTTTCTCGAAAAATTCTCTGAAATTAGTAAGTGTACCCACTATTGAATAATAATTAAAGCAAGTATAGCACTTGAATAGACTATTATTCATGAATAAGGAAGGTACCAATAACAATACAAAACATACAATACTGTTTGAATAAGTATTGGAAGGTGGAAACTTTATATGTATACTTGATTAAAAAATGGAATATTTTTAATTCATCAACTGCAATGTTAAATATCATCTAACTTGAGCAAGTTTTAATTTGAGTTTAAGAGCACCAAAGAGCAGGGCGGAGTTTAATTCGAAAACAAATCAAATCGTTGAATCTGAGGGGAAAAAACTTGTGGGTTGGCATTCGACAAAAATGAAGAAACAAATTTTAATCAGTAAAATTTAACGATTTCAAATTCAAAATATTTCCTATTGGTTAAAAAATTATGACGAATTTGTTATATGTATTGCTTTTACTAGTGAACAATAATACAAAATTACGAAAAAATTAATTTTTTGCGCAGTAACAATTTGTTTGAAAATGTGGAGAAAACATGTTTCTTTTTTTGATTGAGTCATATATGCACACATTGAAAAAAAAGTTGAATATATCAAACCTGAAATTTATTCAGCTTGAACCAAAGAAACATTTTACCACTTTGCTCTCTAGGAGAAACATTTTGTCGTGCTTTAGAATTTTTGGGATTTCATTTTTTTGGGGATTTTAGAACGTCATATACACCACGAAAAAAATGTTTCCCGCATGCATAGAAAATGATAACATGTTTCTTTGGTTCAAGGTGAAGAAATTTCAGGTTTGAATCAATCCAAAAAACATGTTTTTGTACATTTTCAAAAAATTGTGAAGGAGGCAAATTTGTTTTAATTCTTAAAATTTTTAATTGTAAATTTAAAAAAACAGAACAGAAGATATTAACCGATTTCAAAAAAAAAATTTTATACTTGTTTTGGATGCTGGGCCACAAATTGTTATCCCTCAGCTCAAACGATTCGATTAATTTTAACATTTTTACTTCGCTGTACTGAAGAGTTTAGTTTTAAATTTACATTGAAAGTAGTAGTTAGAGTAAGAAAGAAATGACAAATCCTGGAAATAAATATTTATGAGAACGATGTTAAAAATATCAAAATCGTGTATTCATCTAAATTTATTTTATTCTCGGATTTTTTTATATCACTGTGAATGGATTACCAACGACCTGAGTATATCAAATTTTCAAAAATAAATTCTTTAATGGCAGAAATCATTGAAAAATCACTCAAAATTATTTAAAAATATAACATTGCTTATAAAAAGATTGTTTTTTTCGACATATAAAAATAAATGTTTAATTTTTCCCTTATTTTCCCCTTTTTCGTGAGAAAATCACCCTATTTCTCCTTTTTTGAGCTTCTTTTACGCTGTGCACCTTGACACAGGGAAAACCAGTAAAAGACAGGGAAAAGAGGAAAAGGGAACTGGTGGGCACCCTGATCCCTTAAAATACATTGAAATGCCGTTAATTATCTTTAAATTTGCAATATCTCTTAGAATTTCTACAAAATATTAAATGATTTTGAAATCCTCTGAAATTAGATACGACTTCTTGGAAATCGTAAAATCTCTTAAAATTTGAAATTCACTAAAATCCCTAAGAATCTTTTAAAATACTCTAAAGGTTTTCAAATCCTATAAAATCCTTTCAAAATCTTTAAAATCGCTTGCAATTTTGTTAAAATGTTTGAATTCCCTTCTAGCATTTTGAAACATTTTGAAATTGCGATTTTCAAGATGGCTGATATGTTAATTAGCCAATCAGCGAAAAAGTTTAAAAATAGGTTCAAAGGAAAAGTGAAGAAATAGCTGTATTAGAGAGTAATTTGAGAGAATAGTAGCATTAGTGTCATTTTTTTCTTTTTTTATGAAAGATTAAACAAAAAATAGTTTTAGTGCTTCTATAGTTTTCGCTTTAAAGACTTGAGAAGGCTTCTAAAATTAGAAAGCTCTCAAATAAAAAGAAATAATACCTTGAGGCTCTCTTGAATTTTTTCGCCCCGCCTCGGTACCAGCTTTTTCCTTTGCGCTTTCTGCCTTGGCTGCCACCACTTCCATTACTGTAAGTGGAGCTCGCATCAACATTCCAAACTTCGCCTTCACTCTCATCTGCTTCACTTTCCTGTGCCAATTCCGTCATCAAAACTAAAATAAAAAATATTAAACACTGTTAAAAAGTTAATGAATTACATATTACTAGTCGAATTTTCTACAAAAAATGATGAATTCAACAAAATATAGTAAACTTCCACTTATTTGAAGAGTCTTGAAACGTACAAGACCAATTATTTCAACGCTGGACAGGCCCCCCACCTCTACCGCGACCTTCAGTTGATTTTTGTCAAGCGACCTTCATTCTCTGTCTCGGCCTTGTATCGATGAAGGCGCTGTAAGTAACTTTTTCAACTGCGCATGTGCCGAAAGGCGCGGGACTATTTTAAATCAATAAATATTATCAATAATAATACAGATGAATACACCCAACTCTCAGTTTAGTAACTCGCGATTTAGTAATTTCTACAATTGCTGGCCCACGCAGTTTCTCAGCTCAAGGGGTGAGAGACGGTTGCGACTCTTGCCTGAAAAACACCAGCAACGTGGCGGAAAGGTGCACTGCGCGGGTACTTACATACGGAGATTTTGCAATATTATGCATTCCAATTGGAAACTATTCAAACGGCCCCGACTTGCACAGTTGAAAAAGTCGCAGACTGTTAGCATCACTGATAAGCATTTGCGCATCATGCATGTCAGAGTGTCTGAAGTGTTTTTGTTGACTTATGCCGTGACAAATATAAAATTTCCTTGAAATAGTACAAACTGCCAACTAAAAATCAATGTAATAGAATCAAAAACGACGCAAATATTTCGTGGAATGGTTATTTTTATAGCATAACGTCGTGGCCTCTGACGCGGGCGTGACCGCACAACCCGTACAGGGACTGTCATAAGAGGTGACGGAACTGCGCAATTTCGAACAAGCGTGTACAGGGGATTTATAATAGGCGATTTTTAGAATAGGCGGAAGTTGACTGTAGTTGAATTTTCAACGCATACAATATAGGTACAGAATAAAGTTTCAACCAAAAATAGAATAGTTAAATTTTCAGATAAAAACTCATTAAAACAAAAAAATAAATTTGAACAAAAAAAAAACACAAAAGAATTTTCAATAAAATGGTTAAATTTTCAACCAATAAGACGAATTTTCGACCAAAAAGATTAATGTTCTATAAAAAAGACTAATTTTCAACTTGTCCAATATACAGGATAAAGTTTTAACCAAACATGGAATAGTTACATTTTCGGATAAAAAATCATTTTCAACAACAGAAAATGAATTTTTAACAAGTTTGTTAAATTTTCAGCCAGAAAGATGAATTTTCGAGCAAGGAGATTAATTATCATAATATTTAACCAAAAAGACGAATTTCGTACAAAATACGTAAATTTTCAACACAATTATTTAATTTTAAAGACAAAAGGACGAATTATCTACAAAAAAAGTCGAATTTTCAACACAAAAATATAATTTTTAACCAACAAGTTTAATTTTGAACGAAACCGTTTAATTTTTTTACCCAATTGTTGAATTTTTAAGCCAAAAATATGATTTTTTTAGAAAACAGTGAATTTTTTAACATAAAAAATCACTTAAAAGCAAAAAGTAGCTGAATTTTCAACTGTAACTACGAATCATTAATAGAAAATTCTTTTTGTACAAAGTTTTTAGTTCAACTCTACGTCAAATAATCAACTTTTCAACCAAAAAATATGTATTCTCAACGAAGCATGTAACAGTTGATATTTCAATAAAACAAGTGCATTTTTAACCAAAAAGGATACATTTTCAACCAAGAAGATTAATTTTATACTAAGACGAATGTTTAACAAAAATACATGAATTTTCGAACAAATAGTTACATTTTTAACTGAAAAGGATCAATTTTAACCAAAAATAGAATAGCTTAATTGTCAGTTAAAAAAATTGATTTTCTACCAAACACGAAATAAATTGTTATCAAAATAGTTAAAGTTACAACCAAAGAAATGAACCTTCAAATAAAAAAAAAGTTCAACAAAGTAGTTGAATTATGAATTTTTTATTAAAAAGATGACTTTTTAACAGATGAATGCCGAACGAAAAATATAATAGTAGATTTTTCAATGAAAAAAGAGCTTTTACCCTAAAATATACCTCCAATTGGTAACGTAGTTTATGGAAAGTACTGCCAGGCCACTTTTCTTTTAGGATTACACCACAACGTAATTTATTCAGTCCATACTTCAAAATTGAATAACTTACCGGTTTTTTCGGCAGCGTACTTCTGAGTAACGTCGAGTAACGCCTGTCCGTACTTATCAAAATTGGCTTTGGTAACATGAGGAATTTTCAGCATCGCTTCTTCGTTTATGGGCAGTTGTTGACTCATCGCCCGGATGGCGATCATGTTCATAATCGAGGCAGCGGAAACGTCCAAAGCGCCGGCTATTCCTCGGATTATGGTCATTAATTCAGTGTAGCATTTATCCTCCAACTCTCTTACTTCTGGATGCGTTCGTTCCTTGACTGTCGAGACAGTTGCAACGGCTGTCGATGATGTGTTCGATACCCGAGTGTTGAAAGTTATCTACAAAAGATATTTAATCCAATTCAATATTAAAACATACATACAAAATTTTAAATATGGACTCTTCCACTTTTTTATATCATTTAAAAGCCAAAGATTTTTCTTTACCTTTGCGTTTTTATTGTTCATCAGTTCCGCGGCTTTACATCCAACTTGGATATACGCACAAGCAATTTCGTTGTTGATGTACATTTCCTCCTGAAGATAACCTTCGATCACGAGCTTGTGCAGAAGTCTTTCTATGTCACCTTTATTCCAAGACTTTCCTTTTCCGTATACAGGGTGGGTCGTCAGACCTAAACAATTGCAAGAGATATATAATACAAATTCAATTAAATTCGATTCACTAATTAATATTTGAATAACTTCTTTACATAAAAAAGTCAATTTCTCATTTTACCGGTCTGGTAATAACGCTTCTTTTTTAAATTCAGTTAAAACTCAGAATTCAAATTCTTTTGGAAAATTCCCCGAACCAACTCAAGTGTCATTCTTTAAAAAAAAATTCCGTTTCCAAATTAGAATCATAATTCTTTTCGAAAATTTCCCTCTTCGAAGTCAGAATTATTATTCTTTCGGAAAAATTCCTTGCTCCACATCTAAATTACACTTTTTTTCAAATTCTATGTTCAAATTCATAATTACATATAATTACTTCGGGAAATTTCATGTTCCAACTCAAAATTATCGGTTTTCTCGAAAATTCACTGTTACAAGTCAGAATTATACTGCATTCTGCTTTTTTTAAATCAAGGTGGAAACACCAGTTCCCGTTAGATCACTGAAGTTAAGCAGTGTTGGGCGCGGTTAGTACTTGGATGGGTGACCGTTCGAGAATAATACTACTGCGTTGCTGTTGGCGGTCGTGGGTGTGGTGAGCCCACACTTGTAGTTATTTACTACAAGAAACTATCCACCTAGAAACACTACCCGAATCAGGTAGTGTCACGCCTACCCCTAGAGGCTCGCCGAAAGGGAAACGGCTTAATGGTATAAAAAAAAAAAGGTTTAACTCTAATTAATAATAATTAATAATAATTCTTGTCGAAAACTCCCCTTTCCAAATCAAATCGTAATTCTTTTGGAAAATACACTGTTCCAACTCAAAATTGTAATTCATTTAGAAAATACGCTGTTCCAAGTCAGAACTATGATTCTCTAAATATCTTTTAAAATAATTCAAATTTTTCCTAAAATGTTGAAAAAATTCTGCAATATTAAAAAATCTTCTAGATTCTTTGTTGACAATTTTCGAAATCTTTTGGAATGTTTTGAAATCTTTTTAAATATTCTTTTGAATCAACCTTTCGAAATTCTAAAATCTTAAAAATTTTTGGTTCGAAATTTCAAAAATCTACATTTTGTTTTAAATCTGTTGAAATATTTTTAAGTTTAAAATTATTTTTTTATTTTTTCAGAACTTCTAAATGTTTCTTTCTTAACCTTATTCGATTTTTTTCTAAAATTTTGTAATCTTGCAAAACTGAAGAATTGTGTTTTAAAACCTTCTACATTATTTTCCAAAAATTTAGGGAATAATTTGAAAACTTTTAAAATATTTTCTTAAAATTAATTTTTCAAGATAAAAAAATTATTTACAATTTTTCCTGGAATCTTAAAAAAAAATTTCTTAAAACCTTTCAAAATCCTTAACATGCTACATAATTTTACTTTAAAAATTTTCAAAACATCTAAAACTTCGAATTATCGTTTGAAATAATTCAGTTTTCCTACAATTTTTTAAAATCCTGCAAAAAAAAATAACTTTAATAAATCTTCCAGATTCTTTTTCGACATTTGAAATCTTCAAAGCTTAAAATTAATCTTTTAAAATAAAACATTAATAATTTTTTATTTTCCCAGAAATCTTCTTGTCGATACCGGTATTTTTTTTATCGGCATCGACAATTTACACTCTTCGTAAATTAAGATATTCTAAGTTTTTGTCCATAATTTCATTTTCTTATCTGTTTGAAAGTATGAAAAAGTTTACGAATTATAGTGTAGTAGCAAAATCTTAAGAACATAGTTATTTCCCAATATTAAAAAACATTTAAAATTAAAAATTTCTCTTTTATTAATAATGTTTAAAAACATTCAGAAATAAATTGTATCATCAAATAAAATTACTTATTTGGAAATTTTGATTTAAAAAATTCTCGAAAATTTAAAAGAATAAACTGAAAACAGCTGCTTAAAATCATATTTGCGTAGTATGCAACCAATAGGGTAGTTAATAACAATGAGTGCAAGATTTTCGAGATTTTCATTCCACTAATTTTATTAGATAGGATAGGATCTTCACTTCCAGTGAAAAGAGAAAAACTGACCTGCGTCCCTGATTTTCTTGAGATCACACCCCTTGAATATATCGGTAAAATACAGCAAGGTAAGCCTGACTCTCCTGCTGATTTCCTGCACAGCCCTGATAATATCCTTCGCATCTGAAGTAACGTCCATAACCGTGAACTGGCCTTTATTCCTACAATTGTCGCAGGAAGTTGTCTTGTTTGCGAGGCACTTCTCCCGTTCAAAAATCTCCCCGAAGTAGTTGAGTTGTTGTGATCTTCGACAGTCGGTTTTGTTCTCGCAGAAGGCGACCATCTTAAAAAGGTTGTCCATGTGGGTCTTGACAACGGCTTGGCACGATTTGTCCATCTCAATCATCCTCCTCATTCTGTGCATGTCTGAGTAGTTGTAAAAGAGAATACAGTCAGCGATATCACCATCTCGGCCTGCTCTTCCACTTTCCTGGTAGTAACCCTCGATCGACTTGGGCAGAGCTGCATGGATCACGAAGCGGACGTTTGGCTTGTCGATGCCCATTCCAAAGGCGATCGTTGCACAAACCACTTTGATCTAGAATATTAAGATAAATCATTTATGGTAATTAGTAACTATCCAGGCAGGAGAGCGAGCTTATCGCAAGTCCTAAACATCACTTTTCCTAAACATTCGGTGCGAAAACACAGTCGCCGAAGTTGAATCTAAGCTATGATTAATCTGGACTGAAGCTTGGCCGAGACCTGGCTGAATGGTGGCCAACAGAAGTCTCCTGAAGATAGGCATTTCGATTGGGACCTCAGTCGAGAAAACTTCTTAAAGATATTTCTAATACCACGCTTTTGTACTCATTACATTTTTCTAGCGTGTGATCATAATAATAAATATTATATATATCAAAACTCGTACTACAGTTCAGAAGTGGGATAGCCCCACACGCGTTTTCACCGCGACGGTGATTCAATTGTCATATAGTAACAATTGAAATTAATTGAAATACACTAATTTTGTGTGAAGTGTGTGAACGGTGAAAAAAGTGACATTGGAGAGAGGTGATCAATCTGGACATCGATCACGATCTAGCCGATCACGTTCACGAGGGGATTCGCATAATGAGTCGTTTAGATGCAGACGAAGGGGCCCATAGCTCTCTAATTGTGTCACCATCAAAGATGTTTGGTTGTGTTCCCATATGAATGCTTCTATCTTGCTTTATTGGTTACGCGAAGCCTTCAATACAGTAACTGTAGTGTCTTTTCTATCCTCTATTCGTTTGCTCTAAGTTGTGTTCACCGCATCCATAGCACAATAATTATATTTATGAATAATAGAATCAAAATAATAGTAACCTAAAGGTCAAATCAGTAAGACTGTAGAATCATTTATCATTAAGTAATGGAGAATATTTTCTTTAATGCGTTTATGTTTTTAAGTATTGCGACTATCCACTTTATATTTTCACTTTAAAGGTCTCCCCTACTAGGAATGTAATATAATATGTAATTTTTGCTCCAAATGTGAAACAAAAATAATAAATAATTTCAAGCAACCCATTTGAATTACAGTTGAAAGTATCTATTTTAAATGGCAGACAAATTAAACGTATTTTAATTGAAATGTAGCCTACATTTTATAATAATTAATTTTAATGAATAATAGAAGTAAAATGTATAAGGAATGGAATTTTCAAAGAAGTAGTTGAATTTTGAACAAAATAAAGTAATTTTCAACAAAGTACTTCAACTTTCGACCAAACACTTCCTTTTTGTATGAGATAGTTCAATTTTGAATAAAAAAATACGAATTTTCTATAAGACAGTTGAATTTTCAATAAAAAATATAAATTTTCAATGACCTAGTTAAATTTTTATTTTTATTTAGATAAATTAATTTTCAACTAAAAAGGAAACGAATTTTCCAAAATTACTTCTAAGGTTTTTACTAAGGTTCGAAATTAATTATTTACTGCAAGATTTATTGCCAATATTTAATTGAAATTCAAATTTCTTCCCAATAGTTCCAGATTGGTAGCGCTGTCGTAGCTACAGGCTTATACATTGCAACCCATGCACATACCAACATTGAAATTAAAGCAATATAATGTAAATACAATGTAAGGACAAGCAAATATGAAAATTATTAATATAAGTATTGACGAATGTTCTCATTACAATTAAAAATAGCGTGAAAGATATTGCACATTCTTCTTCCCATTAAAATAAAAATTAACACTAATGATGGGTCATGTATAATCATAAGAAGCAATATCTATAGGAAAGTTACCTATTTAAGCTTTACTACATACAAAACATACTGTGTGTAGTGTGTACTGTATTACGGAATTCTATTTCAAATTAGTCCATTTTCAAATCGTAAAGGGTATGTATTTCGAAAAATTCAATCATAGTAGCCCCAGCGCTAAACTTTATCGATTAGTCTTAAATAATATTTAATAATACTGGACAGTGCCTACATACAAGTTTCAAAAATTCATTCAAAGTCCATTATAAAGACAGGCCCGCCAAATGTGCATTTTCAAGAAATGTTTCTAATTACAAATTCTGTGATTCATATTATTATTACTATTGAAAATATTTGACTTACGGGACACGAATGTTTTATTCACTCATTGTATTTGGCGAATTTTAGTGATCACAAGACATTATCTTGTGAAATTTTTAAGACTCCTTACATATTTCTACTATAATTTTGTATTTAATGTTAGTAAGAATGTGTTATTTGGCGGCGGTTTTTACCCTCGTTTCTTTCGAGGGTCTCATTTTCCCTGACCATTCAAATTTAAAGATCAGAATTTTAATCTTGTAACATTTATAATATGAAATCATTTTAAATGGAATAAAACAATTATAAATTAAAAAGATTTAATTACTTATTCTTAACAGTTATTTAAAGTGCCTCTTATAGAAATTCTCTGACACGTGCAATTTTTTTAATCCCTGACGTTTCCCTTTCTTGCATAAGACTCGCAGGATTGTGTTCCTTATAAAAATACATCACAAAAAAACTGTTAAACAATATAATCGTTGATGTTTTTGCGAAAATAGTCTTTTTATATTTTCAAACAAATCGCCACCATTTTTAAAATTTTGAATTATTTGTAAGTTTTCCGGCTCATAAAATATTTATTTAAGAACTTTAATCTGGAAAAAAATATTATATTATGCATATTTCTATGTATATTAACCTAAAAGTATAAATATTTCAACTAATCCATATTGCCAACTTTTAAACCATTAAACACGGTTCATAGAAAAAACTTTCCAAATTTCTGGTTATTTCTCTGTTTTCACCGTCACAAAAAAATGTACGGTTTTCCGGTCCAGCGGCCAGCGTGAAATTTCTCGGAAACGATGAGATATATGTATGTTAAAAATTACAAAATTTTAAGGGGTTTTGTAAAGGGGACGATCTTTGTCCATCCCGAACTGACACATTATCAATATTTGCAAAATTTTAGAGGATGCAAATTAAACAAAAAAACAGATAATTTCGGGGTTAAAAACCTTCATGCATTATGTGAATTAAATAGAATTAAAACATACTACACAAAATAACACGGTAATCCTTTCTGCGAAAAATGAATCCCTTAAAGGGTACGCGATTCTACGGAAAAGTACGACAATCCAAGAGAAAATGGTTACCATAGAAATTATTTCCAACAGGAAATGAAAAGGGCCTTTCAATAATAATTAAAATTTTTTAAAATCGCACTAATATTATTATAAAAATTTTAAAAGTTCTGGAATTATAAAACTATTATTATTATCAGTAAAAAATCAATTCGTATCATTTCGGAAATTTAAAATTGGCCGTAAGTTACTCATTGTAAAATAATTATTAAGACTTTAAAGTAGGTGCGGATAAAAAAATCTAGTCATTTAAAAAAAATTCCATGACTTTTACATAGTTTCGAAATTTTTTTGAAATTTGACTGACTTGTCCAGCACTAGAAGGACGGGCGGTGTCCTCAGGCCACCTTGCGGTTTAAAAACACCGTGGTTTGGATTTGAGTACAAATTTCGGTGAACGAAAAGGTATCAATTCCATGAGCGGACCCCGAAACCCACATGTTCCGTCATGATTTGGTCAAATAACGCTCCGGTGTTCTGAGGAAATCGACCGTCCCTCTAGGAGGAGTTCAGACCCCCGACCTTCTAGTGCTAGATCTCACAGGCCTTGTAACAACCAGGCTATCGATGTGCATCTGCTTCCAAATTTGAGATGCTTTTAAAACTGTAAAAATATCTCCCTTACCTCCTCAGCGATCCAGCGACCTTGAACATCGGCCCTCTGTTGATCGGAAAGTCCAGCATGATAACTTAATGCCTTAATCGCATTATTCTTCATTTGCGCAGCATAGTCATCACAATCTTTTCGCGAGAGACAGTAAACAATGCCACACTCGTTTCTGTATTTAGTTTTTATCAAGCCGATCACTTCTTCCGGACACTGCTTGCCTTTCTTTGCGATGACACTGTACCTCAGATTCGGTCTGTTGAAACTCGACATGAACCTATGGAAAATATCAAATATCAAAACATAAATTTATAGCTTATATACGGTGGGGCTGAACCAAATATAACTATAAGGGACCGTACTTAAATTACGTAACGAACGCCAACAAAATATGTTTACCCCCCCCCCCCCTTTCCTGATGAACGTAATTTATGGTTTCCAGAAATAATAAGATATGGTACTTGAAACTGATGGAAAGTTTTTGTATTTAAGATACTACATGCATTGCAGGGAGAAAAATTCATTTTCAAAATTCCCTGATTTTTCATTGACCAATTTTTCATTTTCCCTGACCATAACATTCGAATACCAGTCTTTTAATCTTGTAATATTTTTAACATAGGTCATTTATGAAAGGAATAGAATAGTATTTCAGATATAATTTTACACATTTTAAATAAGTTTAATTATTTTAAACCAAAAAAAAAAGACTTTTCTATCATAAAAGATGATTTTTTAACAAAATGCTTCAATTTTCAATGCGCCGCGCGGCTCGCAAATTTGGGGGCGCCTAAGGCGCGCGACGGTTGGTTCTCACTAATTCAGATATTGCAAAATAAAGTAAAAATTTTATTTATCATGGTCACTATAATATTTGTTTCTTACTTTGCATTAAATTTTATCTTCAACTACCTTGAAAAATGTATCATTTCAATAAATTTACATTAATCGAATTCATAATATGCATTGGTATTGAAACAAACTTATTTGCATTTTCTTGTTTTAATCATTTAAAAAAGTGTGCAACCTACAAAAAAAAACATGAAACTTGTTTCATTTTTTCATATATTTAATTGGTTTAAAATGAATTTTAAAATCAAAAAGACGAATTTTCAAGAAATAAAGATTTTTCAGTCATAAAAGAAAAATAAGCTCACCCAAATTGTTGAACCTCCAAGAAAAAAGACAACAAAATAGTTTCATTTGGGATTTTATAACTGATTATAGTAGTATGTAATCCCACGGACATTTTAAGGCCAGAAACAAAAAAAAAATCCATGAGGCTCCTTTTGAAAAAAGTCGATTTTGGTACTCCAAATATTTGTAAAAAAAATAAAATATTCAAGAAACAATAATGTTTACTAATTTTGTTGTTAATATTATAAATTAAACATTCTAACCCCCTAGTAGGATATTAACAGGAACCATTAATGTTCCAGAAATTGATAATTATTGCACTGTATATTGATAAAAATAATGTCTCTGAGTGATAAACAGTTTCTCATGTAATTATTATCTTTTACTATATAGGTAATTGTCAAATTGAAGGAAAACTTGAAGTCCCAGTAATATAACATTAACTTGGAAAGTCGCACTGATTTTTTTTACATTTAATAAATACTTATTATCATCCTCTACAAAATGGTCAGTTCTTTTTTTTCATTTCTGTTCTTATTTACTTTGATTTAATATACGAACGTGTTATATTGCCTGAAATGTGACTAAAAATAGCCATTCTTGCACTTTTAGTTTAGGATATCTCAAAAACCTGACGTATAGGAAAAATTTGGATAACGGATTCGGTTTTAGGATGCCAAAATCCGCCGGGATTACATCGGTCTTTGGGTACAAAAAATCCATTTACATTCATCTGCCACCAGAGATCTGGCACTTTCTTCCCTAGGGTTGAAAATTCGATTGTCGACCCGCTCCTCTGGAATCTCAAGTAGAATTTTCGATTATCGTTATGATGAAAAATTGTATGCATGACTCGGGCCGAGGCAACGATTTCACTCGTGTGATATCAGTCCTCGCTCCGCTCGGGCAGCTAACTTCACGCTCGTGAAATCGTTGCCTTTCTACCCTCGTCACGCAATATACTATTCTTATTTTCGGTCCACATGTCCTTGGTTCAATAAGCAAGGATCTTATAATTAAAGTTGGTTCAGCCACACCGTGTATACGGTTTGTAAACGAAATTAATCTCCAAAAAATGTCCGATTCCGTAAAACTTTTGATTAGTCGATCAAAAATCTTGCTCGAAGTTTAGAATTTATCATTTATACTTTGAGGAGAATAAATATTATATTTAATACGTAATTACCATTTCGGACTTGTTAAACCCAGCTGATGCAAAATGTCAGTTCTGACCCTGGGAGTTGCAGTAGCAGTCAGGGCGATTGTTGGCACATTCGGATAATTATCTCTAAGAACTTTCAATTTTTTATAATCTGGCCGAAAGTCATGGCCCCATTGGCTCACACAATGAGCTTCATCGATGACGAATCTCGCCAAAAGTTTCCTTTGATATAAAGTCATCATCATATCGCATAATTTCTGTGACGCCGAAAGCTTTTCTGGAGTCACATAGAGCAATTTTAAGCCTGGAACTTGCTTTGAAAGTTCTCTGTATATTCCCTCTGCCTGCTTCTCTGTTATCGAACTCGATAAATGCGCCGCAGGAATCTTAAAAAATAATATTTTTTTTATTTGAGACGCTTCCAAAATCCGGCGACTTTTAAAATTTTAAAAGCTTCTGAGCGCTTCTACGATCCATATGAAAATTTGTACTTTTGAGTATTGGGACTTCGGGAGTTTTCAAATTTCCAAGTTTCAAAGGCATAACAAATTTTGAGACTGCAAAAAACAAACCAATCAATAATAACCTCCAGTTTAATATTGAAATCAGAAGTAGATTTTTTTAAACTTCGTCACCCATTAGTATTAAATATAAATCGATATCTTTGTGAAATATTTAGAGATCTTTGAAATATTTTTAAATTTGTTTAAATCTTCTGTAATCTTTGAAATCTTTTGCAATCTTTGAAATTTTTAAAATCATTGAACTAATTTTGAAATCTTTGCGGAATCTTTAAAAATTATTGACACATTTCGGGAATCTTAAAGATATTTTTAAATCTTTTGGTATCTATGAAATCTTTAGAAATTTTTGTAATATCTAAAACATTTTGAAATCTTTGTTATATCAGTGAAATATTTCTCAAATCTTCTGAATTCTTTGAAATATTTTGGAATCTTTGAAACCTTTGTGAAATCTTTACGAAATATTTGAAATCTTCTGAAATATTTTCAAAGCTTTGTAAAACCATTGAAACATTTCGGAAATCTTAGAAATAGTTTGAAATCTTTTGGAATCCGTGAAATATTTCTGAAATATTTTGTAATCTTTGAAATCTTTGTGAAATTTTTGCAATTGCTGAACTACTTCTGAAATTTTTATGGAATCATTGAAATACTTTGGAGTCTTTGAAATCATTGTGAAATATTTGAAATCATTGAAGTACTTTTGAAATCTTTTGCGAAAGCCTCTGAAATATTTTCCAAAGCCTTGTGAAATCACTGAAACATTTCGGAAATCTTAGAAATAATTTTAATTATTTCGAAATCTTTTGGCAACTTTGAAATCTTTGTGAATTCTTCAGAGATCTTTACAATATTATAAAATTTTTGAAATGTTTGTGAAATCATTGAAATACTTCTAAAATCTTGTGAAATCTTTGAAATATTTTGGAGTCTTTTAAACCTTTGTGAAATCTTTGAAATCATTCAACTACTTTTGAAATATTTGTGAAATCTTTAATAACTTCTGAAATATTTAAAAATATTTTGAAGTTTTTTTTGAATTTTTGAAATCTTCTAAAATATTTTCAAATATTTTGAACTGTTTTGGAATCTTTGAAATCTTTGTGAAATCTTCAGAGATCTCTGAAATAATTTGAAATCTTCTGAGGTCTTTAAATAATTGTGTAATCAGTTTAATATTTCTGAAATCTTCAAAATATTTTGGATGGTTTGAAATTTTTGAAATCATTCAAATACTTTTGAAATATTTGCGACATCTCTGAAATCTTCTAAAATATTTTCAAAGCTTTGCAAAATCATTAAAACATTTCGGAAATCTTGGAAATATTTTTTAATTTTTTTTATTTTCAAATCTTTTAAATCTTGGTGAAATCTTTAGAAATCTTGGAAATATGTTTCAATTATTGTAATCTTCTGAAATCTTTTGTGAAATCAGTAAAATATTTCAGAAATATTTGTGGAAGCTTTTGAAAGTTTCAAAATTTTTTAAATTTTGAAGTCTGATGTACATTCAAAATTCGACTGGTCTACCCCTCGATATAAATAAGTGTTAAATGGAGAGGCTTAGGACCTTCATATTTTCCAGTTTCAACACACAGAAATATATTTTTTCTCCATTATCTGTTCATCGCAGAAGTTCGAGTTTTTCGAGCTACGTCCATTAGTGTGTTTTGGCGAATACAGTGAAAAAATGTATATGTGAGACGGTTTAAATTTAGAAAATGTTCAATAATGAAACTCGTAATTTATAATACAATCAGTTCTATTGCATTATTTCAATTGAAAAATTGAGTTGCATTATTGCAATTATTTTCGGAATTAAACTTTTTCCGAAAATATTAATTTCAATTCATAAAACGGGGAAAACAAGTTTTTAAGAAAAATTAATGAATGTGTTTAATTTAGGAAGCTTTGACAAATGATTACAGGATATACTTAAATATATTAATTACAACCATCGTACAATTAAATGAACAAAAAATAGAATTGATCATTTTTAAATGTATTTCTAAAGTCCATGAATTTGAATAATAATTAAAACAAATTTCCATTTTATCTTCATGTTTAAAATTTAGTGAATATTTCACACATTAATACTTTGGATAAAAATATTTTCCTAAGATTAGTACAAATCATTAAAAAGAAGTCTGACTTAAATCAGTATAAATCCAGTACTTTTTATAATCCAGTAATAATTTTATATGAGAATTAAAAAAAAATGTAAGCACTCTGGACAAAATTCCTTGACATTTTCAGGTTTTCCGGGATTTACAATTAAATAGAAACCCTGTTTTTAAACATATCAAAATTGATTAACATGGTTTTTAAAACAGAAAATTAATTTTCGGTTTATTTTAAATTCCTGTTCACGACTTTATTTTAATTTTTCTCTGTAGCCGTTTATCATATTTTTGTTAAATGGCTAAAATGTTAAAGACTTCTGGGAAAAAGCCACACCATTCGGTAGTTTGTAAATTCTCATAATTATTTATCTAAATGATTACGGTTAATACTTTTTTTAATACTGTGAGGACGGCAGTATTGAAAGCATTAAGATTTCAAGATTTTTTTAAAATTTATGACATATGAATTTTTATTAATTTTCTCGATTTTTAAAATAACTGAGACTTGTAGTTGTGTAATCTTTTAAAGTATACTACCTACGGAAATAAGTAAATTAGTAATCAACTTACGTCCAAGGAGGTGAGTTTTTGGACCTGGTCGAGGATAAGACTCTTCAACGGAGAAATAACGAACGTTACACCAGGTGCTAAAATCGCCGGAAGTTGATAGCACAGCGATTTACCACCTCCGGTTGGCATAAGGACAAAACAATCAAATCCCAAAAGTGCAGCGTTTATCGCTTGTAGTTGATTCGGTCTGAATGAGTAAAGACCGAATTTTTGTCTGAAAAGCTAGAAAAATGAACACATAGATATATTAACTAGGACAATGTTTTTCTGATGAATTAACTTTAAAAAGTGTATGAACAAAATATTATTATTTATAAACAAAGATATATACCCCCAACATTTCCTTAGAATGATCGAAAGTTAAAGAATCAAATTCGCCACTGACACCGTCATTTTTGTAATTTCCGGTGAAACGACCTAGTTCTGAAGACTCCTGGTTGTCTTTTTCTTTGGAAACTTTTGGTGGTTCCGGAGATATTGTCTCATTTACTAGAGGCTTCGGTTTACCTAAAGAGTAGATATGAAAACATTCTTTTTAATTTGAATTAAAAATATGTAGATGCGTCATTTGTTGATCATTTTGGGATATTTTTAAAATGAAAATTTAGAATTTCCTTACTTTTGTAAAGATCTTTTCTTAAAGCTGGTAGATTTAATATATCTTGCGTCAACGGTTCTTCGATATGTTGCGAACTACTAGATGTAGTTCCTGAAAATTAAACGTAGTTAAGAATAGCATAAATTTTGAAAATAGTAGCAAAATAGTGCCATGCAATTTTTTAAATGAGAAACTTATATGTATATAAATTACGCAACCATCGAATCGACTAGAATGTTTTTTTTTTAATTTGCATGCAATTTACAAAACTTTCTTTTCTTTATGAATATAGAGTAAAAGTTTCAGATAAAGAAGTCTAATTTGTAATATTTTTTTTATCGAAGAAAATTAGATCAAACGGAGATTAATTTTTAAACTCTTTCAATTTTTTTTTGAAGTTATTGGGCCTGCAAAATTTTAACTACACAATATTGCATAAAAATAATCCCATATTGACGATTTTGCATTCTATGGAACTATTTTGAATTTACAAAAGGTTTTATTCTGTAAATTATGAACGTAATTTATAGAAGTGCTATTTTGATGTTTTATAATCATTCGATGAAATTTTGTATACCATTTTTTAATTCAATTTCTTATAACAGCGTTGCTAAAGAATTTTGATTTCCGCATCAAATGAAATGAATTAAAATAGATTTGAAATATTTACAAAGATAGAGAAAAACATTGAAAATTAATTCCTACTTCACTAATTTCAATAGAATCTGAAGGATTGATACTTTGATACTTTGCAATATGTTTTCAATTTTAAAATACATAATTTCAAATCATATATTGAAGTGAAACTTTTTTTGAGTCGCGATTGAATGAAAAAAAAACGATCTATCGTACTAAAATATTCCATTTTTAAATATTTTGTTTTCAATTTTCAGCAATTATTTCTTCGATATTTAGCAGTGTCCGACTGTTTATTTAAAATGAGCTATTATAAATCAAGTAAGCCAAACCAAACAATTTTAAACTGAATCGTTTCAAATATTTGGACGAATAAATAACGATTGAACAATTATTGATTTTAAACGACGTAAAATTGAAACAATTTAACTACTAATTTGAAAAGGGTTCAGCTCTAAACGAAATAATTTAAAATCGATCAATTTTCAAAGTTTCTAACTTAAAATTGCTTCAAAATAATATAATTTTCAACATTTAGAAAGTTATTGATTCCTTCTTCAATTCAGAGGATTGAAAATGATGACGTGGATTTATATTTTTTAAATATAAAATTTTCAACTGTTCAATTTAAAATACTTTAAATTATGTAGTTTAACGGCATTTAATTTAAAATCGTTCATAATGTTGAGAGCTTCCATTTCATGAGTGTAAATTATTTACCGTTTGAATAAAAAATTTGTTAAGCTCGAATTTTAAAAGTTGGAAGTTCAACATACTTCTATGTTGAGCACTTTAATTTTCAGTTGAGTTTTGATTTAATTACTCGAAATGAAAAAAAATCAGCTTTAGGAATTCGAATTTTTTAAATTTCAATGACAGCGAAAAATGGCAATTGAGGGGTCCAAATTCGTATACTTAACCCTTGAATTCTAATTTAAAAAATCGAGTAAAAGCTTAAATCAACTTACCAAAACTCTCATTGAAATCTTTCCACGAACTTGACGAAGCTTTCGAAGCCACAGGTTTAATTTGCGACGTCGAGGGTTTCTGCTCAATCTCACAATTATTTCCAGAACCTCCACCACCAAATCTTCCAAAATCATTCCTAGTTTCTGCCGGAGATTCAAATTTCCTCTCAGGTGCTTCCCAACTGTTGGCTTTATGGGACTGAGGATCCTTTTCCCACAATTCGTTCGTGATTTCCATCCTCGTTTTCACGGGCCTCTTCAGTTTAAAGCTGGTTCTCTTCACATCTGAAGAATCGCTAGGAGTTTCGTTCAAATTTCTCGGAATCTCTTCTACATTATTCGCAACTTTCTCTTGAGGCCTCGCCTCTGGTCTCGCTTTTGTCGTCGTCGAAGCTTGAAAATTTGTTACTCGTTCCGTGAGCGAGTGATAACTCAAATTTGGACTTTCAAAGGTGTTGCTTAGAGAAACTTTGGCAGGTGAAGGTTCTACGAAATCGTCGAATTCATCCACCGAAGGAAATTCGGAAGGCGTTATTGAACGAGAGCTTCTCTCTTTCTCTTTAATTTCTTTCAGGCTTTTTCCAATTCGAAAAGTTTTCGCTTTTACCCGATTTCCCAGCTCTTTTAGATCGCCAAAAGCTTTCGCATCAAATTTGGGAAAATGTTTTAAAATTTCGAGCGGGATATTTGTGAGAGCGGTGAAACATTTTTCATACAGTTGGAGTTGTAGGTCTTTGAGTTTTTGGTAGTTGGTTTCTAGACCTTCACTGGTCGTCTGTACATTTAAAGAAAAGCATTAATTAATTACCGAATTTCCGACTCATATTAAAACATGAAAATTTAAATTAAACAGGGCCTTAAATGTTGCGTAATATGACACGCTTTGTGTAGTCCGAATTTAAAAGTGGGTTGAAGAACTTTATTTTCTAAGAAAAATGTACAGTTCTCAAGTCTAATATTTTTAAAGAAATAAAAATAAACTTCACTGTTTCTTTAAACTTTTATTCTTCAGTCATTAAATTATAAAAATTCTTTTTTATTTCTTGCAGGCATCACAGTCTTTCCTTAACATTTTTTTCTATTCAAACGCTCAATAATTTACACGCATAAAGTGGAAGCTCTCAACATTATAAACAATTTTGAATTAAATGCTGTTAAACTAAAAAAATTAAAAATCTTAACCTATTATAAATTGAACAGTTGAAAGATTTCTGATTAAAGGTATAAATGCTCGTCATCATTTTCAATGCTCTAAATTGAAGAATGAACCAATAACTTTCTAAATGCTCAAAATTATATCATTTTAAGCAATTTTAAACTGAAAACATTAAGACACTTTCACAGACAAATTAAAAATTTAAATATGAAACAATTAAAAATTTGACGTTTAAAGTTTAAATTGAGCGCTCTGAAATTTTAACGATTCAAGGTTTCCTATTTCGAAAAATGAAATTTCAAATAGTTTAGTTTTGAATATTTGATTGTCCTTTTTTTAATTAATATATTTTATATTCAAAATATTCAACTTCAAATGTTTTCAATTTTTATTTGTTTCTGCTCAAGAAATAAATTTATTGTCATTTCCCGGCTTCTCTCGGTCTTAAGAAATTCCCGGTTTTACTCGGTATCCCTGTCCAGAGGTGACCCAGTAGAACCTAACAAAAAATCCAACTATATTTGTTTGAAAGTCAATTCTTTTTTGTTGAAAAGTCTAATACTATATTTTTGGTGCAGGATACATCTTTTTTAGTTAAGAACTTAATTATTTGGTAGAAATTTCAATTACTTTGTCGGAAATTCCATAATTTTGTTAAAAGCATACTTTTTGGTTCAAAATTCAACTGTTCTGTAGAAAATTTGCGTTTTTGGCTTGAAAATTCAACAATTTGGATGAAATTTTGTTCTATTTTGACTGAAGTCTCTTTGTTGAAAATTCAGCTCTGTTGAAAATTCGTCTTTTTGGTTTTTTAAATTCATCTCTTTTGGTAAGTATTTAATCTTTTGTAGTTAAACATTCAACTTTTCTGTTAAAAATTAATTTATTTTGGTTGAGGGATTCAACTATTTCGTTGAAAATTCGTCTTTTAATTAAACTGTCTTCGATTTAAAATTAAAATCTTTTGGGTAGAAATATCAGCTATTATATTTTTAGATAAGAATTAAACTATATAGTTGAAAATTCATGTATTTTGTTGACCATTCTTTTTTTTAAGAAAATTAATCTTTCTGATTGAAGATATAATTTTTTAACTCGAAATATAACTATTCCAATTTTTGTTGAAAATTTATCTTTTTTAGTTTAAAATTAGACAATGTTGATGAAAATTAGTCATTTTTCGTTGAAAATTCGCCTTTTTTTGGAAGAGAATGAATCTTTGTGGTTGAAAATTCATCTTTTTGGTTGAAATCTGGTTCTATCTTCACTGAAAAATCTTTCTAGGTTGAAAATTCAACTCTTTTGTGGAAAATTCGTCTTTTTGGTTTGAAAATTCTTTTGGTAGGAATTCAATCTTTTTATTCAAACATGCCACGGTTCGGTTGAAAATTAATTTCTTTTGACCGTGGCATTCAACTATTTTAGATTTAAAATTGAAATATTTTTGTTAGAAATATCAACTATTACATTTTTTGTTAAGAATATTAGACAATTTGGATGAAAATTTATGTAGTTGGTTGAAAATTCATCTTCTTTTGGTAGAAAATTGATCTTCTTGGTTGGAAATTAAATTATTATTATTTTAATATTATTATTATTTCATTTATTTTATTGAAAATGCAATATTTTTTATTGTAATAATAGAAATTTTAAAGTGCTTGAAATTGAATTGAATAGTTTCCACATTAATTTTATTTAAAAGAATTCATTTCCATATTTTTGTAAAAAATCTCCCTATATGTTATGTTTTTCGAACATTTTGACGTGTCAGGTCTGTTACCGATACAGTAAAAAAAATGTATTTATTTGGCTTCTTGTGAATGAAGGAAGGGGAGAGGGGTCGACATATGAAAGGTGTGCAGTCCGAAATTTGAACCATTTTAGATCCTGAAATTAATTATAACCGACTCTCGGTTTAGGAAAAGTGTCGGGGATTGCCTGCAAATAGCCTTGCTCCTAAATCGCAAGTTTCGAAAAATAAACAGTCAGGGCCGCCTGAACCATTTCCAGTTGCAATGCATGATATTGCGCAATATACTGCGAGTTCCTAAACCGAGAGTCAGGTGTATAAGTAAAATAATAATAAAAAACTTACAGGTGTCGCAGTGATTATGGGATCACTTTTTATATTCTGAAGCCAGCTCAGAATTTCTTTATCAACTCCTAATGGTTTCATATTGACCTTGAAATCCGGCCCTTGCCATTTTTCTTTCGCTAAAAGATCTTTTCTTGGTGACGTGGATTTGTTCGGTGAGAGAGATTCCTTTGAGGCTGAAGATTTTTTTGGAGAAGACTTTCTCGGAGATGGAGATTCGCTATCAGATATCACAGGCCTTCTTAAATTTCCCAAGCAAAGTTTCTTCCTCGTAGGAGTTTCAGCCAATTTTTTATTTCTTTCAGTTTCTTGAAAACGTGATTCGTTTTTTATCACAGATGACTTTTCATTTTCTGTCTCTGGGCTCTCTTCAAAAAGCGTTTCATTTTTAACTGTCAGTTTGGGCGTCATTATTTTCAGTTTATCATCGTCTGTTAAGAAAGGAGAGTTACTGACTGCATTCTTGAGTTTCTCAGTTTTCGTTTCAGAATTTTTTTCTTTGAAATTTTGACGCGCATTCTCTTCGATTGAGTCTTCGATATATTGCACTGAGCATGTATCTGGCGGACCTATCAATGAATTTTCTGCGGAACTGAGCTGTAGTGAAAAAAGATACATTTGTTTTTAAAAATAATGTGTCAATAATAGACTTACCTGGGATTTAATTCAGAATATTCAATCTTATTTAGAGATAATACAGTGACAATTTCCAATTTCATATAGTATCCAAAATCAAGTAACTCCAAACATGTTTTCAAGCTCTTTTAAAATTACTCTTTTAGAAATGAGAGAAAATTATTTGAAACTTACAATCGATATTATTGAGTTATTTCTTGAGAGTCCATTTTTGGATTCAATGAAATTCGTGGACTCATCATTTTCGATTTTAAACTCAGGAGTCGAAATTTCGAAATCATCGTCGTCGTCTTCGAAAAATTGAGATGCTAATTTTGGAGTACTGAAAGCAACGATCATTAAAAATTAAAAGCTAGTATTATACTTCAATTTTTTTGTTATATTAAAATTTTAAATTTAAATATTTCAATAAAACGTGATTGTAAAATATTAATAGTTCGGTGCTAATAAACCCCTTAAAATTTAATTTTCATCCCTGAACATAATCTATTATAATTTAAATAGATGGAACAGAAATATGTGAACAAATTAATACTATGTAATGACAAAAAGCATTAAGTTTTTAAATTTTACAATGTAAAAAGCAATTATAATTTATTGAAACTAGGTCAGATGTAAGGAAATATAGCGTCATGATTCTAGGGACTAACGTAATGACTACTAGAAGATTTAACATATTAGAAACTATTTTTCTTGTACAGGAAACTGCGTGAAAACTAATATTTTTCTTCATTAAAGGACTACGAATAAAATATAATATGGAAAAGGCTTTTCGATCAGCATGAGGTGAAATAACATAAACTCGAACTTTTAGCCAATTTGCCTGAAATGACCTTTTCCATATATTTTGAGCGGGGTCCTTTCCTAATTCGCATTCTGTACTTGAAATAGGTGGTCTTTTTCGTGCTTAATATGAGCAACAGGGCGTAGCGTGGAATTCAAATATCAGAAAACGAAATACCCTGGAGTCCTATTACTTCTCTTTTTACCTAAAATGCAAATTGGTCCCGGAAATACCCCAAAAACAGGTTTTTATTTATTTACTATGAAACTATTAGTCGTATTGAAAAATTGTTTAAACAAAAGTTGCAGATCTCTACGAAAGACATCATGTTGACTTGTTCTATTAATTTTTTTCACTGAAACAACCCTTCTCAAGAAAAAATCGAAAAAAGTATGAATAAAGTAAAAAAATGGATACAACCATATTTACGGGTATACACAATAAATTACATGAAATTGGAACTTTCTTCCATTATTTGGACAAATTGGTAGTTTTCTGTATTTTCTGGACATTACTGTATAGTCTGGTAAAATCTTGAAACTACAGTAACATACAACAATATACACAACAGAAATACAAAATTTGTCCAAAAAATAGACCAAAATTCAAATTTTCTGCCACTTATGTTGTCATTTATTGTATTTATTTGTATCTTCCTGTAAAAAAAGTTCTAGTTTTCGTGCTTTTGTACACAATTTTCCATCAGAGAATGACAAACAAATTTTTATTGACTTATTTTTACATTAATTTTCGTGGAATTTTGGATGACAAACGAAAACTATGCAATTAGGATTTTGAAGGATCGAAAATTATTTATATTTTTCATTAGTCGACTAGTAAGTAAAATTAAAAAGGCCCACTAATGTTAAGAAATCTTGGAACATTTTTTTGTACTTTTTCCTGTTTTTCTCGAAAAGGGTTGTTTCGATGAAAAAAATAGTTAAAAAAATGTAGTTCAGAGATTTATAACTTTTATTTCATTTTCTCCAGATTTTTTTTATCAAGATAAAAATGTGTACAGTTGCTTTTTAATTGAAAAGGAAAATAATAGGACCGCACGGTCTTTCATTTTCCGAAATTTGTATTTTACGTTAGATATTAAGCCAAATGTACAACGTGGTTACCAAACACGCAAAAATAAAAAATTCCAAATCCGACATCAAATATGCTAATTTGGTTTGCAAAATTGAATTAAATTTGCATCGTTAATTAAATCAAGCAGATGTTCAATATTGAAATAATATCAATTTATTTAATAATCAGATTATCTTAAATTAATTTCAAATTAGGCAGGTAGTCCATGCTCAAGTCGCAGAATCATTTGCCACCCAAATATGTTGTTTTTCAATGGGAATAAGACGACACGTATGTTACTGATTTATCGAAAAAAATTTGTTGACAAAGTTATGAGTATTTAAATTAAAAAAATTGAAAACACAGGCTATCGAAATATGGTCAAAATTTTGGTTCAGTGTGATATTTTTAAATCTAATATAGATATTTATATCACCGTTTTTTTTCTTGATTTTTTCGAGATTCAGCCTAATGTAAAGAGTATATTTCATGATAATCTGACCTGTGCCTGCGCTTTGGCCATTTGCCAAAATGATACATAATACCAAAAAAGTCTAAGGAACAACATTGTTTTTCTGAAAAGTTATTTTCAAGATTTTTGCGAAAATATGTATAACATCCTAGAAGATTAATTTTTTTTCTTAACAATACAATTTTATGATGCTATAAAAAACAAAAAAGGACTAAATTTAATCTTTTTTACAACGTGTTGGTGGCAGAATAATGAAGTTAGAAAAAATGGAGGGTATCGATTATGTCAAAAATACCGACTTCAAAGGAAAAAGTTTGATCTACAAGTTTTTAAAACTGTTAAATTGTGTTCTTTTCATAACACTATTAACTCAAAAATCTCAAAAATAACGCGAGTTGAAAAAAAGTGTCGAGACATATTTTTAGAAATTTTTTAGAGAAACAATTTTGTTCCTTCGACTTTTTCACATCTTGTGTTATTTTGGACAATGTGTAAATTTTAGTTTTTCAGAAAAAAAATGGTTCTCCAAGGCTCGAGCACAGTTAGACTATCGGAGAATATTCAATATACTCTTCACATTTGGACGAATCTAGAAAAAATCAACAGAAGAAAAGTGGGGTTTTTGAGTAAATTGACTTTGAATATTTTTTGAAAAACCGCCGCCACTTTGTTAATTTTGAACTCTTTTGAGCGCATTTCGAAAGAGGACAAGAGATACTATCAGAATCAGAAGGGAAGGGATAAATATCATATTGAATAAAATAAAAATATCACACTTTTAACAACAAATTTGACCATTTTTTTTTAAATCCGCGTTTTCAATTTTTTAAATTGAAATACTCATAACCTTGTCAAAACTCCATGCTTAAATAACAAAATATGTACATATTTAAAATATTGTATGGATTATAAAAAAACATAATTTCATGAAAAAAGATAGTAATCAAGTGGCTAACAAGTAAAAATTAACTACAAATTTTGGATACATCAGGATTGTCACCAAAATTGTCTTCGATTTTTCATATCAAAATATGTTGCTGTTTGGATATTTATGTTACATTTGACTTAAAGCATGCCATGAATACAATATTAATAGGTTCAAATGCAGATTAAAAACTTGAAAGAAAAATTGAAGAATATTGAAAACCTGGTTAATATTTCGGTAAGGAACTCGATATCACCCTAAATCCATCTATTTTTATCTGAAAATCCGTTCTCTTTGGAAGAGAAAATACAACCTAACCTCAAAATGCCAAAATGAAAACATACCTCGACGAAACAACTTCTTTAGTTTTACACTTATTCAAAAAGTTCCTCAATGTTGGCTGAATATCCTTTTGACTCCTTGGAACCCTTTTCGACATTTTCACTACACTTTTCTCTAAATAAAAACATTCGCAAAGTTCTTCAGTTCTTCACACCCCTCCTGACAAAATTTCAAACATTTTCAAGAAACAGCAGCCGAAGGAAAAGAACATAAAATGAAAGACACATTTTTATTACATGACTTTATGGTACAGAATATGAATATTAAGAAATAGATTAATAAGGAAAACCACGTGAAAATTTTTATTTACATGTTTACTAGTTGCAAGTCAGGACGCGAAAACACGACTTCGAAATTGAATAAAAAATGGAGGTTAGATAATTTTAGCGAATCGTGTAGGAGATTGAAGGGAATGTGAGGTTGTGATTGGCTAAAAAAGGCGCCTGATAATTATAAAAATGGCGGTTTCAAATCACGTGACTCTCTTTGTTTGGGAACTGGATTAAAGAATATAAATAAATAATGAATTTGTTAGATAATGTGTAATGTACTATATATAATGTATATGTAAATACGTATATGTATATGTACTATATATAATGTAATGTATAATGTTAGATAATGTATGTAATAGAAACAATTAATGTTAGAAAAGAATTTTAAATTATGTAAATTAAAAATGGTTAGATATGTGACTTCCTGAGAAGTGAAAATTAATAATAAAATAATAGCAAAATTGGTTCAAATGGAATTTCTATACAAATCATTGAAAAATTTATAAATATAAATTTCTAATTGTTAGATGTTAAGATACTAAAAAATAAAAATAAAATAATACCTAGCAATATTAATGTATTAAATGGAATTTATAAAAAAAAGCATTTAAAATTATAATTATAGATTGAAATTTAACATTGTTAGATGTGAGTTCCTAAAAAAGGGAAAGTAATAAATAATAGAAAAATGGTTTAGCATGAAATTAATAAAGAAATAATTTAAAATTATAATAAAAACCGTTTCTACGGGTACCAAAATTTAAGTACAAATTGCCGGATATTTTCGGTACAAATAGAGTTGGAAAAGGGGCTATTTGTACCCAAATGTCGGTATAAATAGCCAGCTTTTTTCAGTACGTCTAGACACTTCCTTATTTATCACATAAATTCATAAAGAAAGAATTTTAAATTTTAAATATAAATTTTATTCAAAACTGTTAGATGTCAGTTACGTACTAAAAAATTAAAAATTAAATAATACGTAACAAGATTATTGTTTTAAATGGAATTTATAAAGAAAGAAATTTAAATTATATCAATTTAAAATTGTTCGATATGTTAGTTCCTAAAAAGTAAAAATAAATAATAAAATAATAGCAAAATTGGTTTAAATGGAATTGCTATAAAAAAGCTTACAAATTTTATAAATTGAAATTCAAAACTGTTCGATGTTAGTTCCTCAAAAATAGAAAAAATAATAGTAAAATTGGTGTAAATGAAATTCTTAAAAGTAATTTAAAAATATATAGTTATTTATAATATACATTTATAAAAGAATTTAAAATTAGAAATATAAATGTAAAATTGTTAGATGCTAGTTCCTTAAAAATAGAAATAAGCAATAGTAAAATTGATTTAAAAAGAAATATTGAAGAAATAATTTAAAAATATATATGGTTATTTACAATAAACATTTATAAAAAAATATTTTAAAATTATAAATTCTAATTTCTTAGATGTTAGTTACTAAAAAATAAATACCTAGGAAGATTATTGTATTAAATGGAATTTATGAAGGAAGAATTTTAATTTATAATTAACAATTGAAATTTAAAATTGTTAGATGATAGTTCCTAAAATAGAGAAATAAATAATAGAAAAATTGGGATAAATGGAATTAATAAAGAAACATTTTAAAAATATACATCTTTAAAGAATTTCAAATTATCAATACAAATTTAAAATTGTCAGATTTTAGTTGAAGAAATAATTTTCATTATAATTAAAATTTGTAATTTGTTGTTAGTTCCTAAAAAATATAAGTAAATAATAGCAAAATTGATTTAAATGGAATAATTGAAGAAATAATTTAAAAATATATAGTCTACATGTACCGAAAAAATCAGGCATTTCGTACCGAATTTTCGGTACACGTACTGCAGGGCCTTTTAAAATATAAAATTGAAATTAAAAATGGTTTAATGTTGGTTCCTAAAAATAAAAATAAATAATAGCAAAATTGGGTTAATTGAAATAAAAAAGGAATAATTTCCAATTATATAAATTGAAGTTTAACATCGTTAGATGTTACTTCCAACCTATAATATTTAAGAATTTTATTCATATAATTATTTAAATAAACTATTTAAAAAATCAGTTAGCAATTTAGTACTTATTGAAATGCCCGAATCTTTGATTTTTTTATTTGAAATAATTATTTTTAACTTAATCATTAAATATATCTAGATAAAAAAATATAATAAAAAAATAATTGGGAGTATAAAAATGGATGTACAAAATAGGGAACCAAATTACTAAAAAGTATAATATTTTATTGAAAAAACGAGTACTTATAAACATGAACGCCTTTGAGACAAAGAAAATAAAGCAACAATTTGTTCACTTGGTCAAAAAAAGAAAAACTCTCTTCATTTTCTCATTCATTGCTTCTAGCAATCGTGAATGAGAAATAAGTCTTACAGGAATAAGTATTCTACTTTACGAATCTTGCTTACATTTTCAAAACTTGGGGTCCGAAGTTGAAAACTTATATCCTTAAATAGTACGAAATTATACAAAATACGTCACCTATCACATCTTAGCAATATCACTTCTCTATGATTCATATCAATCTGTTAAATGTGTTTAAAAAAAGGACAGAAAAAAAATACGATGGCCGATGAATGACACACGGTAGGAAACACTTATGAATCTAATCTAAAGGAGTCAAATGATTCAGAAATTTTGTCCAGTCAGATTTGGGTTGAAAATCGGGGCCGTGGCAGGTCTCCGAAAACTGTGTCGCCGTGAACACTTTTGGCGAGGGCTTTGATGGAAGCCCGAATGTTATGTGGATCTCGAGGATCTATTGATTCCTAGAAACAAAAATTATTCGTTTCAATAGTTTAGTTGAGAAGGAATTTGTAATAAAACAGGGAAGAGGCAAAATTTGAAATAAAAAATTGGACTCTTTCAACATTTATAAGGATTTAAAATTTGGAGAATTTAAATATGTAATTTAATTGAATTTTAACGCTTTTAATTTCTAAAACTTCCAAAATTCGAGACTTTAAACAGGGTGTCTACGCAAATCCTGGAGAAAAATTCCCTGCCAATTTCAGCTACTTTCCAGGTATAAATTTTCATAGTACGGAGCCATTCTAATGTTCCCTATTTTTTTCAAAAATCTGCTCAGAATATGTATATAGTTTCGCGAGTTTATTATAAATAATGTTTTTTCAGTTTGTAGGGATTCAATCAATACGTTTAATTTAGAAAGCTTTGACAAATTATATTACAAGATATTCTTAAATATATTAGCACCATAGATTAATTAATTAAAAAATTAAATAATACTAAAAACATAATTGATCTTCTTATACTTAAATTTCAATGCATGAATAGGTAAATATTGTGTAAATATAATTGAATTTTCAACTAAAAAAGATAAAGTTATCCAGGGTGTCTACTCAAAACCTGGAAAAAAATTCGCTGAAAATTCCAGGTTTTTTTCAGGTATCTCAATTTTTTCCAGGTATAATTTTTTGAGCCATTCATATATTTTACATTTTTCAAAACAATCGACTCGGAATATGTATATAGTTTTATTATATCTTCTTATATTACATATTCGGTGTATATTTAGATAAAATTTATGTTGGTGCTATATTAAATTCAATTAAAACCGCTTCGAAATCCTAACTTTTCAAGTAAAAATATTACATTTTCAACAATATAAATTAATTTTTGAACAAATAGTTGGATTTTCAACCAAGAAGATTCGTTTTCTACCAAAAGCAACGAATTTTCAACAAAATACATTAATTTTCAACCAGATACTTGAATTTTCAACTAAAAACGATCAATTTTTAACCAAAAATAGATTAGTTAAATTTTCAATTGAAAAAATTAATTTCAAACAAAAATAAAAGGCTTTTCAGTAACATAAAGCTACTTTTAGAAATGAATAATTGCTATTCAATTTTATATTGTAATTTTGAAAAAGCGCTCTCTTAAAAAAATACCCTGACACATTCCAGGTTTTCCAGGTAAGGTAGAAAGCCTGTTGAAGTATCAAATGAAATTAGAACATATCAAATTTTGAAAGTTTAAAAAATTTCCCGATTTAGATTTGAACAATTTCGGAAATTGGGAACTTTTTAATTTGGATCGAAAACTTGAACGCTTAAAAAAATATACCGTCTTTGACTTCAACTTAGTTTAATTAAAAGTCGCATTAAATTCGAAAATGCAAAATTTATTTGTTTTTATTCACTTGGACGATTTGAAAATTGGATTCTCTCAAATTTTGAAAGTTTTAAAAACCTAAAATAGGGACTGAGTTTGCATTCTTTCCAAATTCTATCATTTAAAAAATCCTTATCCTTGAAAAAATTCGATAAAAAATACTTCTTTGTAAAAAGCGATTTGGATCGATTGTTATTTGAATTATTATTTGGATTTATTTATAAAATTAAAATTTGAAACGCATCTTTGAATGTATTTTACAACCTACATTCTTAAAATATTTCAACTTACTTTGTCGTCGTCATCATCGTGAGCCGTTCGTCTACCGAAGGGTCTGAAATCAGGTACACTGACTGGCAGAGACTTTGCTAACATTGGATAGCACCTTTTCTGACTTCTGGGTACATGTGTGCCTTCGTTTTTAACCGATTCTGTTAAAAATTTAAAATACAAGAATAAATTAGTAATGTTTAATTCCACTTACCAGGTTTCTTTTTTTAAAACATCTAATCAATTCTATTTAATTTTAATACATTCTACTAGTCGCAGATTAATTTACCAACAATTTCTTGTACAATTATTAATCAATGCAAATGTAAAGGTATTTCAATTGATATTGAATTATAAACAATTATTCTCATTAATATTATTATACATTTTTTAGGGATCACAGCGCAAAAGGAGCTCAAAAACGGGAAGATAGGGTAATTGTTTTACGAAAAGGGGAAAAATAGTAGAAAGATTTAATATTCACTTTTACATGTACAGAATAAGAAACAATATTTTCATAAAAAATGTTATATTTTTAAATAGACTTAAATTATTTTCAATGCTTCCTGTCAAGAAGGAGTTTATTTGAAAATAAAATTTGAGACTGATCAATACTCCTATACAGATTTAAAATTTAAGTGGCCCAATTTTGAACGTTTGACTTTAAACTGTTCAAGTTAAAATATTTAACTTTGCAGTTGATCAATTTGAAATATTAAATTTGTATTTATTTAACTTTCTGCATTTCAATTAAAAAGTGTACATCTTCTAAATTTTTGTTTAAATTATTATATATTTTTAACTGTTCCAATTTTATATTGGATAACAACTTCTGTCTCCTGTTTTTACATTTTCAACATGTTTTAAAATGTTTCAGCTTCATGTTTTTATTTAAGAGTGTTTATTTATACTTATATATACTTTATATATATTTTTAACTTGTACCATATTTATTTATAAATAATTTATTCAAGTGCTTTAATATTGTACAGATGCATGTTATTATTTGCATAGACACCTAGAGTTATATGTCTTCCTCTACCTCTACATTATAGCTGTAACCAAAAATTTAATTTCAACTATAAAAATTAATTAATAACATTTTTAATTTATATTTAAAATAGTTCAATTAATTATGATAGATAATTCTGTAAGTTAAACAAAGATAAACTTTAATTAGTCGTGGAAGCAAATTCTAGTCAAAACTCGACGATTATATTCTACACGAGGATACATTGCAATCATCATTTTAGTTTTTAAATCTCTACACAAATAAATTATGCTCAGCAAAACTATGCACACAATAATGCAACACAAATGAACAAAGCATTATTGCGTGAAGAGTGTTGCCACACAGTATTTATTTGTATAGAGTTGTTAACACCACAATAATAAAATTTATTCATGTCGAGCAAATTTGATCCAAAATAGAGTTTATTTTCATTTTTTGTAGAGTTTGAAAATTATTATATAATCAATTACTTTGTGGAGAATTTTCTTGTGAAGATTTTGTATTGCTTGGAGTTTATTTCAACTTAAAAACAATGTAATTAATAACTATGTGTACAGTTTTACGGTGTAGGCTTGAAATGCGACGAGTTAAAAATATTTAATTTGTTTAATAAACTTGTCCACACCCCGTACGTGTAGAATTGGCTGTATTGAATGTATTTGTGCAGAATCACTACCGCCCCATATCCGAATTTTAAAAATTAACTTACCGTCGGTATCAGATTCCAAATCTGAAGAAAGTTGACAATCATCCGAATAGACATTGTCGTCCATACCTTCGAGGGGGAAAAGAGCCTCGGCATCGTAACTGCTTGGCTCCCTCCGACGAGTTCTCACAGAGTCTGTTTTGTCAATATTACCATTCTGTAAAAAAATATAAAAACGTTTTTTTTATATTATGATACGAGGCGTTGACCTTCAAATGATTTCAAAGATTTTGAAAGATTTTTAAAGTTTTCACGAAAGTTTGTACATCATATTTTAACAGTGATCAACTCCTCGATGATATTAAAAATATTGATGTCACGTTGTAATACTAATTTGAGATTTTAATAGGAAATTTGTTCAATGAGCAAGTAAAGTACCGATATTTTTCAGTTAAAAATATTTCATTTCTAGATGAAGAATTTTGACCTAATTTTTATCCAAAAGAAAAGTCTTACGATATTAATATTGATGGACGGTTCTGCTTGTTGGTGCATAAAAATTGATTCTTTAACACTGGATTCGCTGGTATTGGCTTCAGTCGGTGGCCTTACTGACACTGAATTTGTCGCTGAGCTGGATTCGCTTGTCTTCAAACTCTTCGTTCGCCTTCTGGGCTTTACAGCGGGTTTAGGTTTTTCCTCCTTTTTGCAAATCATCCTGCGAAATTTAATTGTTCTTATTATCTGATTTTCAATTTAAAATACATTCCAAATTTAAGCCTACACACTTTTGCAAAGGAGTAAATTTAGGAGGCTTCAATGTTTGAAAATAACTATCCTTTTAGGAGTAAACAAGATCAAGGATGGAGTTATCGTTGTAACTTTAGATAATAATGTAATAATTTTAATATTTAATAATGTAAACTTTTAATAATTACACAATAATTGAAATTTTATATAATATCCTTCAGGAATGATATACTGAAACATCCGAATTTTAAGAGTGGTCATTTTGAATGCATCTCAAGTTTGAAGTCAACTTTTAAAACAACTAATACACTCAGTTATCCATCCAATTTTAATTCTTACTTGATTATAATAGAGCAATTACAAAGAGAAATTGAAATTCATAATTGATAGTCTCAAATTGTAATTGGTTAATTACAGGGATCACAGCGGTTCAATTCAATTTTAGGTAAAAGAGGGGATCTTTTACGAAAAAAGTGGGACAAAAGAAGATTTCATTTATTATTAAAAAACAAACTGTAGCCTCTGTTATTATCAACAGTCTTTTTCCAAGGGGTTTTTTTGAGTATTCAGGAAAGAAATAATTTGAAAAAATACAAAAATGACTATTTGAAAGCTTCCTACTTTTCTGCTTTTTTCCCGTTAAGACTGTAACATTGTCTTTATAAGGTATTTACATCAATTCAAAATTCCCAAATGTTCGAAACCATTTATAATGTCAGCTACAAAAAGATTATACTGCAAAAAAACAGAAATTAAAACAAAATATTATTCGCGGAAATAACAAAATTATAAAGATAAGAATTTATTAAAATATGTACTTGAAATCAGTATCATCGGAAAGAATCTTTTTGAATGCGTGTTTTCTGATGTTTTAAATTTCTGTTGATGATTCTTGAAAAATGAATCGAAATCTTGTGAAAAAAAAAACGGAAAAAAGGGTCAGAATGATCGATTTGAAGTATTTTAGGGTATTTTAGAAATGTAAGGGGGAAAGGGGGGGCTAATTATTTTCGAGCTATTTTAAAGCGAATGAATTTCGGGAAGCCTCGACATTAATCTATAAGAGCTTCAATTTTTAAAATTGGCATTCAAGATTTGAAAAAGTGAGCGTTATCTAAATTGATCTAACTCAGGGCTCGAAATCATTTGAGAAATTCAAAATACTGTCAACAAGAGCATAAATTTTGCAAAATCGTAGCAAAATAGTCATGCAATTTGTTACATATTAAATCCACGCGTTAAATATTTTTTTTAATAAGGTATACAATACACATTTCCCATAAAATCTAGTGAAATCCTTTTGAATCTTTTAAAATATCCTCAAAGCTTTGAAATCCGCTGAAATTCTTCAAGTACACCTGAAATTTGTTGAAATCTTCTGATATTCCTTAAAGACACGTTAAAAATTTCAAATCCCTTAAAATCCGTTGAACTGCCATGAAATTAAATCCGTAGAAATCCCTTAAAATCTCATAGTTTCTTTTGAAATCCTATGAATTCTTTAATGGGTAACACCACTCTGGATTTTGGAAAAATTGATTTTTCTTTCTTGGCTTAAACAATTCTTTAGGATCATAAGAACAATATGAAGTTGGTCCTATAGTGAAAACATTTTTTTAAAGGTTCAATTATCGATTTTGCCGCATCGCCTCGGAGCGCGCGCTGAATACGGTTTCGTTTTTTTTTGTTCATTTTGCTTTTTCCGATCGCTTACCGATGCAGCAAAAAAGGCCCGATTATCCTTAAAATCGCCCAGGAAGGAAGGAGAGGCGAGCTTCAACGTGAATGGCTAAATATATGGTGCAGACATCGCAGATTAGACGTAAACAAAAATTCAAGGATTCAAGTGCTCGTTAAACTTTAAACGTGTTTTTCTCGAAACCACATTTTCAAACTGGGAGGACGTATTACTTGAACACCGTGGCATAGATCGATTTTAAATTTCAACAGTAGCTTTACAATTACATTCCCTCAAATCTTGTGAAATCCCTAGAAATGTTTTATATCTTTTAAAATTCCTTTAAAAACGTTTGAATCTTTGAAATCCTCGGAGATAATACCGTAACATTTCATTAAATCTGTAAAAATCCCAGTTCCTTCAAACTTCATTCTACCTCATATACTTTTCAAAATTCTCTAGAAATTCCCTAAAATCCTTTGATACCTTTTTTTAAACCCCTTGAAATCCTTTGATACCTTTTTTTTAAACCCCTTGAAATCTCTTGAAATTTCTCAGGATCTTGTAAAATGCACAACAATTTTTCAGATCCTTTGAAATTCATTCGAATTTTTTAAATCTTTAGAATCCTTGGAGATTCTACAGAATCGCATAGGTCTTATAATATTCCTACAAATCCCGTGAAATTTTTTTTTTAATATTTTCGATTTTTGAGGTGGCAGATTTTATTTTAGCCATTCAGCAAAGTAGTTTAAAATAGGTTCGAAGACAAAGTGAAAAAATAGTTGCATTAGAAAGGAGCAATTTGAAAAAATAGTAGCATGAGTGCCATTTTTCAGAATAGTAGCAAAATAGTTGTATCATTAAAAAAAGTCTCAATAGTGACGTGAGTCCGAGGCTTGCGTAACTAAATTCTGGAAACGCAGAAAGTTCGAAAGAGAGTGCGATTTTGAAAATGTAAAATCAAATTGTCAAATATTTACCTGCTCAATAGCCTGTGATCCATATAAGCCTGCTCCTGAAAGCGCTCTAAGAGCTGGCGCTGTTCCATGGTAAAAGCCTGAATCTTTTCATCAATAATTTGCGTTTGCCTGTCGATTGCTTCCTGGAGTTGTTGCTGAAGTGAGAGCAGAGTGGATTGAAGACTACTCGGGATCTGCGATACTGCAAATAAAATTTACTTAGTACGCTGAGCCTCAATTCATTTCTTTATTTTTAGACTTTAGAGCGTCTAAAGGAACAGATAAAAGCGTAAAAGCTCACAAGGAATCATAACTGGTGGCAAGAACGAATCCATGTCATTTAGCTTCTTCCGGTCAATTACTATCCTAAAGACAGAACTGTAGTTGGGCGAAGTTTTTATTGCTTCCATCTCTTCGGTTGACATCTGAAAAAAAATATTACCAATTGGTAGACGTGAAATTTCATTTAGCAAATAAAATAATTTGTAATTCCATGGTGGCCGCAAAACTTCATTTTCAAAATAACCTTTTCAAGACCGGAAATCGAATTTTTTAACATTTTTCGAATACCAAAATCTTTTATGAATGGAATAAAATAAATGTAAACTTGAACTTATTATTCTGGACAGTAGTTTAAAATGAACTTTACAGAAATCCCCTGACTTGGCATTTATTCAAACTTTCTAACTTATTCAAGTATTTTTCTGATCTGCGGCCACTCTGGATTTGAATCTAGAGGGTATATCCCGGTCTTTCAAATTTTTAATTCAAGCCTCTGATCTGAAATAATAGTATTTAATGTTCAATTCTAAATTTCAAACCCAAAGATTCAAGGTTGCGGAGTTTCAAATCATTACTATAAGAACAAATTAAAATTAAAATTTTTTAAATCTTAAACTATTTAATCTGAAAAATTTCAAAATTAAATTTCAGTAATTTTGAACTTCTGGATTTGAATTGAATTAAAAACAGTAAATATTATATAATTTGTAATGAAAGGCTCAATAACCCTAAAGATAGTACAAATTCAAGAAATTTTAACAGTATATTACACAATTTTTACCTGTAATTATTCTTTTGTATTGTTCTTTAAAATTAAATTTTTTCAGTCTTTAATGATTTGATTAAATTGTATAATTTAATAGATTTTGATTTCGGAACATTTTAATTCTTGAAAGTTTGAAAATTAAAAAAATATTTAAAACGTTTCAATATTTAAAAAATTAAAATATACCATTTTTAGTCATGTTCAATTCATATTTAAAACTGTTCAATCACCTAATTTTGAACGTTGTCAACTTGAAATTGTTCAATTTTGGATACTTTCAACTCAAAGGCTTTAAATTTTGAAATTTTCTAATTTCGAAAATTTTAAATTGAAATTATTCCACTTGGACGTTTCCGATTTAAAACTGCCAAATTATAAGGCTTTCAATCAAATTAAACTGAAGAATCTTGAAGGATTCTGTCTGAAAATGTTTAATTTTAAGCGCTGTTAATGTGAAATTCAATTTCAATCGTTTTCAGTTGAAAGTCGCTCAACTATTAAAGTGTTTAATTTCGGACATTATCAAATTAAAATTGCTCAATTTTGAATTATTCAATCTAAAGTTAAATTACTTACAAATTATTCTACTTAGTCGTTTCTAATTTAAAGTTTCTGAACTATAAGACGTATGATTTAAAATAAAATGGAAGAATCTTCTAAAATATTCCGTTTACAATTTTTTTCAAAATATTATTTTAAAAAAATACGAATTTGTAATATTGACTTTTGAACGTTATCAACTTTAAGTTGTTCAAATTTGAATGAAAAAATCTAAAATTATTAAATTTGGTACGTTTTGTTAATAGTTTTTTTTAGTTTTTCATTTAAAATTGTTTAAATGGAAATGCTTTTAATTTTACAATTTTCCCTTTGTAAATTGTCAATAATGGCTTACAATTTGAAATAAAATAAAAGAATCTTCAAGGTATCGGTTTAAATTAAATTACTTTGAATTTTAAAACTGTTTAATTTGTGATATATGCAATTGAGTCTATTCTATTTATTCCAGGGTGGCCGCAAAATTCATTTTCCAAATTTCCTGACATAATCTTTTATGGATGGAATAAAACAATTTTTATTTGAAATACAAAATTTATTATTCTTGAGTTTTTTTAAGTGGCTCTTTTAGAAACTCCCTGCCTTTTCCCTGATTTCCAGGTTTTTCCTCACCTGCGGCCAACCTGAATCCCAAATGTATGTATATTTTCAATTCTACATCGTTTGTTTTCAACGTTTTTATAGACGTATGTAAGCCTCTCGTATCAGAGAAGATTAGATTGTGGAGATTTAGATCAGGAAAGAAAGGCGAGGAAATAAACAATAGTAAAGTTAAAAATAATTCTTGTTTAGAGCGCTTTTCGCTTTTTTTCATTTTGTTCAGATTTGGCAGCGATATGAATTACGAATGGAAAGATAAAAGCATGGTAAATATAATTCTGCGAGTTAAATGAGTGTTATTAGGCTTTTCATTTCACTGGAAAATTTGTTTAATGTTTTTTCTCTCTCTTGACTTATTTTTTAGGCATATCAAATTTTTTAATGTTTCTTTTTTGTTTCACTTACAATCATGTTTGGATTGATCAACACCATTGTTATTCCATCTTCTGCATTCACAGCGTGTGTGAACATCTGACAATTGCAGCAGTAATGGGTCAACCAGGAACCTATATTTTTGCATTGAAGCAGCGCCGGTTGTTCTTTTATTATTACTTCCAATTCTGGAACTGTCGCCACGCCCTGTAAACAAATTAGTTTTACAAATGTTGAATTTATTGCCACGTAATGATCTTTGATTCTAAACGTTCACAAACGTGAAAACAAACATGCATTTTGCAATTTTTGAAATTTTAGGATGTTACTAAATTATAACACTAAAAGACAGATTTAATAATATTTTTCTGGTTTTTCTAGAAGAATAGAGAAAGTTAGGTGGCCATTTTGTCTCCAACTTTTGTTCTCTCACTGAATTTTAATACACTGCAAAAGTTGCTCACCCATACCAACCTTTCACCTGCAAAATCCTTTTTCGATCGCACAATATATTCGGTTCCTTTTTTTTTTTATTTAAACCTTCAAAGTTTTGAGAAACCATAAAAAAATTCTATTGGTTCCAAAATTATGGCAAACGTTTTGTGCGTAGAGTTTTCTCTTGTGAACAGTAATAATATTTTAATATGCAGAAAAATAGTAGCACGTTTCTTTGATTCAAGCATTTGAATAAATATCCCATATAAAAAATAAAAGAATATTCTAACGGAAAAATAAACTATTCAATATTTTCTTTTGCGGGAATTCAAAAATTCAGCAATTTACTATTTTCCGGAATATTACAGTTCGGTTTTTAAAATTTCGAGAATAAATATTTTTGGTAGTTTTATTTTCTTTTGGAAATTTTCATTTTTCGGGAAATTTCTGATTCGGTAATTATTTTTTCGGTATTTTTCCGGTTCAGGATTTTGAAAATTCGTCAAGTAAAAAGTACCCTAACAGTTTGACAGTTTTCCAATGATAAATTCTTCAAATGTGAAGCTGTTAAAATTAACTCTGTAGCTTGAAAATTAAAAAATTTAGTAGTGTCACAAAGAGTAACAAATCAAAAAATAAAGTAATTACAAAAATTCCAAATAAAAAAAAAAAGGAACTCAACAAATTTTCCCTTGCTTTTAAAAATTCCAATGAAATGAAATAAGAGGACAGTGATTATACTGGCATTTTGACTTTTTCGCCCCTTTTCCGATTTTTCTCGAAAAGGGTTGTTTTAATGAAAAAAATTAATGTAGCAGTAAATATGTATTTCATAGATATCTACAATCAATTTTTAAACAAAACCAATCATTTTTAGAAAATCAAGAATAAGCTACTTTCCGGGTTTTCCGGGAAATTTTGGCAGAATTCCTCAAAACATTTTTTTTTCGAACTTCAACGTCGCAAACATTTAACAATTCCGCAAAAAAAATTCAAAATTGCGAAACTTTTGAGTTTGTAACATTTAAAAATGTTAAATAAAAATAAAAAATTTCAAAAATTTGAATGGCTGATATCAAATTTTTACTTCAAGTAGACATTCAGTTTTAAAATTATCCGATTTTCGAATTAGGTTTTCAAAACTAAATTTCAAGACTAAAGCTTTCAAAATTTAATAATTTTTAAGAAATTAAAATTGAACTTGTTCAAAATGTCACAAGAAATAAGGTGACATTTGAAGAGATTGTAAAAAACTAGTAAAAAAATCAATTCAGACATCCCCAGGTTTACAGGTCTATAGTAATCACCCTGATTTATTATTCAAAAAATGGGAACCCTCGCAAAATCAATATTATAATTTATTAAAATTTTGAATATACCCTCAACTTAAGAATTCGAAAAATACGCTCAAAGTTAAATCAAGTTTAAAATTTGATATTGCTGAAAAAATTTTAAATACGTACAATTAAACAAAAAATTTAAGTCAGAAATTTATGTATACTTTTTTCTTGAAATTCAAGATTCCTGAAAATAGTAAATTCTAGAAATTAGTAATTGAAAAGACGACTTCTATTTTTTAAATATACCTACATTAAAAAAAAAAGATTATTCTAACAGAAAAAAACTATTAAATGTTATTTTTGTGGAAATTTGGAATTTCAGCATTTTACTATTTTCGGGAATTTGAAAAATCTATAATTTAATATATTCGGGAATTTCAAAATTCGGAAGATTACTATTTTGGGGAAATTGCAAATTCTGAATTAAAAATTTTCGGTAGTCTTATTTTCGTTCGGGAATTTTCATTTTTCCGGAAATCTCGGTTACGGTCATTATTTTTTCGGTATTTTTTCACATTCGGGTTTTTCAAAATTTAGAAAAATTATGCCATCCACAAAAAATTTAAAAAACCCTGTATATTGACAGCTTTTCGATGCTCAATTCTTCAAATTTGAAGCTGTTAAAATTAACTTTATAACTTGAAAAAAAAAGTATAGCTTCAAGAATGAAAGGACGGATTATAAAACCTCGAAAATATAAAAAAAAAGTTATTAAAAAATCACAATTAAATGGCACAAGAGAACAGTGACTATGCTGGCACTTAAACCCACCTTTCGTTCATAATTTTCGAAAATTTAAAAGAAAATTGGGATATTTTCAAGGTTTTACAATTTTGTACCTTAATTCTTGAAGCTTTGAAGGAATTTGAAGGATTTTAAGTTGAAAAGCTGCCCAACTTTAGGGTACTTTTGGTTTTGTTTCGATTTCAAATATTTTTAATTTTGAGGGGATTGAGAGTTCGAGCATTTACAAGTGAATGGCACATTCAAACATTAAATTAATTAATTAAATCTTAGAATACATTCAATTAAAAATTTGAAACCGCCTTAAAATCTGAAATTGCTGAAAAAATCCAAACATATACTTCAGCTAATTTTAAACTTCAGAAATTTGAATACCTACATGCATTTGAAATTAAATATGTTCAAATTTTTAGTATACTCAAAATAATAATTTTTTTTATATTGAAACAAATAATAAAAAATACGCTAAAGTTTGACAGCTTTCCAATGTTAATCCTTCAAATTTAAAGCTGTCAAAGTTAACTTTGTAAGTTAAAAATATAAAAAACGGTAAAGCTTCTATAATTGAAGGACAATATTACAAAACCTCGAAAATATCCAAATTTAGAACTCTAGTCTCAAAAAAAGTTTTCTATCAAAAACTAAATTCAAAACATTCCAAATCAAAACAAAGGAATTCTACAAATTTCTTCAGTTGCTTTTAAAAATCCCAACGAAATGAAACGAAACAAAATAATTCTCAAGCCCACCTTTCGTTCTTGATTTTCAAAAATGATAAAAAAAATAGTACGTGCTTTAAAAAACCTCACCTCTTGAAAAAAAGCGTCGTGTTTTTCTGCAGATGTTAATCCAACGACGTCCTCGACATTGACCCTCTCGAGCTTTTTGCTCCTCGATTTGATGGTCACATTTAGACACTTACAAGCGAAATTCATCTTGTCAGTCAGTCTAACGTATCTAAACTAAACCAACTCAGCTTCTCTCGTAAAAAATCTCCAAACTCTTTTTATTTTTCTCTTACGAAAAAATGCCGCCGATCACTGAGTCGACATCATATTGTGTATTCGCGTGTCACAAACACAAAACCTCGAAAAAACTCGGATCTTGTTCACCGAAGTAAATAATGATTTTATTCATCCAACATGGAAATTACATTCCCGAGAAAAGGCGGCTTCGGTAATAACAGCGGCTTATCAAATCAACCTTCGCCGACTCGAAGGTGGAACCCGATTCAGAGAGTGGATTAAAAAAAAAGGTCCGAAAACAATGGATCTCTTTTATAAATTCGAGAAAAACAAGTCTGAAAAAATTCCGATCGACTCTGGATTTTCTCTAAGCTTTAATCTTTCAAGGGAGAACTCTTGGATTTTCGTGTTTAGACACGCAGCGTCGACACTTCCAAAATACTCGAAAATTTTTCTTACACTAAAAATAAACGCACGATTAGTGGAGAGAGAATTGTAGTGAATTGTGTGCGTGACGCAGAACACGCACCACGCCGCGAGCGAGGAAAGATCGCGCAATTGACCAAGAGCCAAAGCCAATCAGCTGATGGCAATAACATTCGCGTCGTCTGCTAGCCAATTGATGTCTAGTTCTTTGTTAACGAGCTCCGCGTTCCAAATTCGAATGGGGATTTCTTATTTCCAAGTTTTCACCCAGAAATAAGTATTATTTACTTATTCTACTCCTCGTCGTCAATAATCGTTAGATTTCTGAGAAAGAGGATATAAAATTTTAAGATAGGGGGATTTGTTATATACTTTTGGTGTAGTTCGCTATTCAGATTTGCATATTTACTACCTGCACTACTACGTTAAGAAATGCAGTGTATATTCTGAAAATGAATACTTCTATTTTTCGTTTTCATCGAGATTTAAAGGTTTAGGTTTATCGTTTTTTCTTAGTATTGAGCAGATAAGATGATAAATATTCTTCTGGGATGACATTTTAAAGGTAGGGGGATATTTTTGTGCAGGTGTTTGAGGTTAGGGAATTTTGTTTGGGTTACTTGATTTCAGTAGTAGAATTGTGCGCAAGCGCAGGTTTTATTTGTTGTATTATTTATTACACTGATGACCGCAGATGACCGTGTTGTTGACGAAAGGTGGCAGTCAAAAGCAGGTATCTTCCAAAGTGTAAAATTTTGTCTCTAAATATTTTTAATTGAAAAGCATGAAAAAACTTACGATTTTCATGTTCTTTGCAATTAAATAACTAATAAAAAAATGTATTTATTAAAAAAACAGAATAAATAACAAATAAATCGCGTGCGTCCTAAACTATGACCCAAGACAGATTTATGTGTAAACATCGTCGGTAAACGTTGACTGAAATTGAAATATTACATAAAGCAAATAATAACTCACGCACATGTGGGAGTATAAAAATTTATTTTCTCTTATATATAATGTCCTGCAAAAGTTTCTGGACAGTTATTTTCCAATAGGATAATAATCCTAATCTAACAATGTAACAATAACCCTACTTTAATAATAATAAACTGTAGATTTTCTCTCTATTGACATATCCGGCATATTTTGCCGGATTTGAATGAACAAATAATTATTGTTTGAATAATAAAAACTTATTTACAAAATACTTGGAAACTCGTCCGTTATTAATTAAAAATAATTCTTGTAAAGAAAATCCGAAGGACACCGTTTTTAGTATGAATTTAATAGAGAACGGCTATTTTGCATTTTTTGGGGTCACTTTCCAAGCATAATAACAATTCACAAAAATTTTATAACAAGTAGCTCTTTTCCCCATTTTTTTCTAAATCAAGCTTTTCCCATTTAAAACCCCATGTTAATTTCAGAGGCTCGGTGGTACGGGTTAACTTCGACAAAAAAAAAGAAAACAAGAAAAATGTTAAGTTGATAAACTGTAAATATAAATTAAGTATTTATTTTTAAAATTGAACTGTAGTACGACTCTTAACAATAGAATTATAATAAAATTGATTTTATAAGACGATTCTGAATCTGTTTATAATTGAATAATTTATAGATTTTTACGTTAAAAATTGAACTATTTCAATTTGAATGCCTTACGTAATTAATTTAATGTATGCATCCGATTGAAACTTCAAAATCTTTTTTTAATTTTCAAAAACATTTCAATTAATATATTCATTATTTTAAAGTTTTCATTGTTTCATTTTTTTTAATTTTTCATTTGTAAATGACATTTTTCATTTAAGATTTTCAAGAAACAACTTATAATCACTAAATTGTACTGTTTTTAAGTTCAAATTGTTCAAAAATGATATAATTTTCAACACTTAAAAAATTCATTGATTCATTCTTCAAACTATTTTATTTGGGACCGTACTGAAATTACGTAACAGTTTAAGGGGGATGGAGGGGTCAAAAGATTTTGTTATGATTTATTACTGAAGGGGGGGGGGGG
>CAKNXH010062638.1:233857-275689 GCA_932178445.1 Andricus quercusramuli
TCATTCATGTATGTAACTTTCGGAAATTCACAAATTAAATAAGTATCTCGCAGAAATTGTACAGAAATTTAATATGAATTCAACTTTACGCACCAAAGGAAACTGGTGAGTGAAAAAAGGAACCTAGCCAACAACAATTTTTTTTAATTCAGGAAAAAGTCAGGGATTTGTAAAAAAATCTTACAAAAGTCCGAGATTTATATAACTTTAAATAACTGTTAAACCGAATAGGTTTGAAAATTTTCAACTTTTATTTAAAATTATTATATTCCGTTTATAAAAGATTTTAGGTTCAAAATGTTACAAATGTAATATTCTGGTTTGTGAATATTAATGGTCAGGGGAAATGAAAAGGTGGTTAGGGAAAAATTAGAGAATTTTTAAAATTAAGTTTTGCGGTATTCCTGATATAACATTCTTCTTAGTAATTTATTTGCTTTGTATTTATATTTCTTTTTTTGCAGTTCCTTCTTCCTGAAAATGATCTTTTTAGTTGTAAATTTTATTATTTGTTTGAAAATGCAACAATTTTGTTCATAAATTAATCTTTTTGCCTGAAAATTCAACTATATTTTTAAATATTTGTCTTTCTGATTTAAAATTTCATCTGCTTCAGTAGAAAATTGATCTTTCTTCGATGAAAATGCAACTGTTTGATTAAAAATGAAATAATTGTTTCAAAAAGGCATCCTTTTTGCATGAAAATTTAACTGTTATTATCGAAAAATCGTCTTTTTGGGTTGAAAATTCAAATACCTTCGTAGAAAATTCACTTCTCATTTAAACAGTTTTTTTTTTTTGAAAATTTTATTTGAACCACTTTGTTAAAAAATAATTTTTTCGTTGAAGATTCATATTTTTCTTTGAAAATTCGTCTCTTTGGTTAAAGTTTGACTACTTAGTTGAGAACTGATTTTTTATAATTGAAAATTTAACTGCGTGAGTAAAAGTTGAACTATTCTGTTGAATTTGTTTTTAATGAAGCTTTACCTCTTTGGTTAAAAATTTAACTATTTTGTTGAAAATTAATTTTTTTTCTGAAAATTCCTATTTTACTTGTTGAAAATTCAATGTTTGTACAGAAAATTCGTCTTTTGGCTTTCAGGATCAACAATTCAGGTGAACTTTTTTTTCTTTCATCACTGAGAAATCTTTTTATTTGTTGAAAATTCGTCTTTTTGATTTTGAAATTAATTTTTTTTCAATTACATTTCATCCTTCTAGGTTGAACTATCAACTATTAAACTTTTTTGTTACGAATTTTCCTTTAAGGTTGAAAATTAAACTATTTCTTTGAAAAGTGAATTGTTTTGTAGAGAATTGAATTATTTTGTAGAAAATTTAAGTATTTTCTTAAGAAGTCATCTCTTATCGTAGAAAAGTCACTTTTTTTGTTTAAAAGATATAAATTTCAAAATTTTTGATTTGTATATGCATGTTAATGGGATTTGAATGTTAATGGTTAAAGAAAAAAAATTGGTCGAAGAAAAATCATAGAATTTTGAAAATGAAGTTTTCTCCCTGCACAGCACGCATTATCTTAAATACAACTAATTTCCACTAGTTTCAAGTCCCATATCTTATTATTTCTGGAAACCATAAATTACGTACAGCAATAGGGGGGTAGAAACATTTTGTTACGGTTCGTTACATGGGGGTGGAGAGGGTCGATTATCCGTTACGTAATTTACGTACGGCTTCTTTCCTAAAACGCATTTTCTCCTTTGCCTGCTTAGTCAAGCTTTGTTTATAAAATACCGGTGCGGACCGATATGAGTTCTCTGAAAGAATGCATTGTGTGGCATTTATATTACGCATCTACATTTAGAATTAGGCTAATTATATTTCCTGAAGAAGATTAATAAATTCTATCACTTATATCCAGAAAACAATAATTTTCCACGATTTTAAGATGATATAAGATCAAATATTCTAGTCCGGCAAAATATGCCGGATTTCAATTTTCTTTTCCGGTATATTTTATCGTACACTAAATTGAACTCTACAGAATTTAATATGAATTTAAAATGCGTGAGAGAGAGGGGGTGGAGAAGGAGAGAGAGTGAGAAGGAGAGAGAGATGGAAAAGGAGAGAGAGAGAGAGAGAGATGGGCAAAGAGAGACTGAAGGGCTCCTGTCTGTGGGTGAAGAAAAGAAAAGCGAGCCTCCGGTCTGTGCCATAAGACACAACGTGTAGCGTTACACTATGCAGTCGTGGTTTCATTCGAATCAGGCGCGACTCCCCATATCGAGGTCTAAGATGTTTACACATCAAAAACTGAAAAATGTTTAAAAGTCCAGGTCTGCGTGTAATTATATGATATAAATTATAATGTAACAATATATAACAATTATCATTATCAACTAATCAATAATTATATTCATTTTATTGTAATAATATAATATTATCATTAAATGAAGGGTAGCATGCAGTATACTGCATTAACTAGATAACCAACAAAATCCGACATTTTCAGGAGAGCGAAATAACATTCTGTAAAATCGAAATCACTATATTTAAAGATGAAACAAAGCTTTACTCCGGAACTTAATGGCGGTACTTAAATTACTAATTTTGTATTTTCCCTGACCATTAGCATTCAAATACCAGCATTTTAATCTTGTAATATTTTTAACATAGGATCTTTTATAAATAAAATGAAACAATATTTCATATACAAATTTAAAATATTCAAATTTATTTATTTTAAACGAGAAAAAGTGACTTTTCTACAATGAAAGATGACTTTTCAAGAAAATACTTAAATTTTCTAAAAATTTAAATTTTGAACTAAATAATTAAATTTTAAACCTTAAGAGATAAATTCTCAACAAAAAAGTGTAATAGTAGATTTTAAAAATAAAAAGGCGAATTTTAAACAGATGAAGATTTTTCAGTCATGAAAGAAAAAAAAGTTCATCTAAATTATTGAACCTTAAAGCCAAAAGACGAATTTTCTGTACAAAAGTTGAATTTTCAACCAGAAAATAAGAATTTTCAGCAAAAAAATTAATTTTCAACAAAATAGTTAAATTTACAACTAAAGAGCTAAAGCTTTATTTTAAAAAATCAACAAAATAGTTCAACTTTTACCCACGCAGTTGAATTTTCAATTAAAAAAGATCAGTTTTCAACAAAATAGTCCAACCCTAACCAAAGAGATTATTTTCAACTAAAAATAGGAATCTTCAACAACAAAATAATTTCTTAAGAAAGTGGTTCAAACAAAATGTTCCAACAAAATATTTGACTCATCAAGCAAAGAAGATTAATTTTAAACCAAACAGTTGCATTTGTATCAAAAAAAGATGCAATTTCTACTAAAACAGATGAATTTTCAAATCAAAAAGACAATTTTTCAATAAAAAAAAAAATAGATTTGAATTTTTATCTAACAAAACTTTCAGCTTGACTTTTCAACATCAATTCTGAGTGCTTTTTTCAACTTGAGACATCGAAATATCTCAAAAAATACGCATCCTATAAAAAAATATTCGTATTAAAAACTTTCGATTTTCGAGGGAGAAAAGCGAATTTGAAAAAATTTACCCCACCCCACCTCCCCAGGAGGCAGAAGTGGGGGTAATTTTGTAATTTAAAATGGGAACCCCAATTTTTTATCACAGATTCAGATCCTCCTTTATGAAATACGTAAGTTTTATTCGAAAAATGTTGTTGGATTCGCGAAAAAACCCCACCACCCTGCCTCGGGGGGGGGGGGGGGGGGTCAAAGTTGCTTTTCCCCCTCGAAAATAAAACGTTTTTATTACAGATATTTTTTTCATATGATGCATACTTTTTGAGATATTTCGATGTCTTAAGTTTTAAAAAAACCGGAATATGCGTTTTAAATAAGATGTAAATTTTCTACGAAGGTACTTGAATTTTCAACCCAAAAAGATGAATTTTCAACAAAACAGTTGAATTTTCAATCAAAAAGGATGTTTTTAACAACATTATTGAATTTTCAATCAACCAGTTGCATTTTCATCCAGGAAAGATTAAATTTCTACTAAAATAGATGATTTTTTAAATCAGAAACACAAATATTGAATAAAATAGTTGAATTTCTATTAAATAAGTATTTAAATTGATCTTTCAACATAAAATGTGAATTTTTCTCAAAAGGTATATTTTCTAAGAAATAGTTGCATTTTCAACAGAACAGTAGATTTTTTGGACCAAAAATGATGGCTTTTTAACAAAATTATTAAATTTTCAAACAAAAAGTTGCCGGGGGGGGGGGGGTAAGGAGAAAGCCAAAGTGGATGATAATAATTTTAAGAAATGTCGCTTCTGATTGCACGGCAAAAGCTACTTTTATAAAGTTTTTATGAAAGTGGCTTTTTGTAGAAAATGGAGATTTAAGATTTTTTGTTGAAATTTGATTGATACTTTGGTGGCTTTGGTGCTGAAAAAAGTAGTTTTTATTTTAGAGCTTTTTCTTTGAGAAAAGAAGCGTTTTATTACTTTATTGTACATATTTAAAAACTACAGAGTCAGCTATCTGGTTTTGAACCAACAATATTTTTTATTTACCATATTAAAAATTATATTTACAACAAATCCTTTTAACAAAATATGTACTAGATTTTTAAAGAATTTTTTATGCAAAAAGCCCATTTTCGGAAAAATGTTGGTCATCTAGTTTTGTACTGCCACCCTTCAAATATTGAATATTATTTTCAATTACGTTACATTAATTATTATCTAATTAATTATTAATAACAATAATACATTTTTTGAGGTACTATTAATTAAAAGCATTCTTTAAAAAATAAAAACGGACCCCAAAGCCACAAAAACGAAAAACTAATATAAGTACTGAGGGTCGCAAAAAGCCAACAACAACTTAACAATATATAAAACTTATAATTATTAACTCATTTATTATTATTATCAATTATATAAGAAAAACATTTTTAAAGAGCCTATTATTGAAAACTTGAAAAAAGTAAAAAAAAACTAAATACGTAATTGATCAAAAATATTTAAAAACTGAATAAATTAAAATAATAAATAACTCGAAAAGGGTTAAAAAAACAATAATTGTGGAGTGAATCAAGAAAAACGTTTTTTTCCGGTTTTCCGGGCAATTTTTGCATAAGAATGGGACCCCAGAGATATTCAATTTTTGAAATTTGTATTTTACGCTACGCTCTGTTGTTTATGCTTTTCTTTTTAAAAACTTCAATTTTGAAGATTTTTTTTGCATTTGGACTCACATTAAATTCATAACGCACACAATTTAAAAATTGAAATCAGAAGTTTTTCAATTGTTATCGCTTTTTATTCAAAATTGCTTAATTCCAAACGCAGTCAACTTGAATTATTCAAATAAACCTTTTTTTCTCTTAAAAGAGAAAGAAGCTCGGAAATAAGCAAAGAAAAAAAATGGAAAAGCGACTCACTACCATGCATTTTTTATTCTAATTAGAATGCTATTGAGAACAATGAAAGGAGATACAAAAACAGACTGATAAGGAAAAATGTACAACAAATAAGAAATGAGAGAAAAGATTTTTACAAAAACAATATTAGAGATCTTTATTATTAAATAACATGGCCATACATTGTTTGAAAGATATTCTCTAAACTTCGAAGCCCTTTTATTTTTGAAGGAAAAATCGACTTTCCCTCCTCGATATTTAAAAATAACTTGAGAGTGACTTTTTCCCTCAAATTATTTTTTTAGAGTTTTCAAAGTTTCAAATAATCAAAACAAAATTGTATTTCTTGCAGCTTTGGCATCATTCCATCAAATTGATAATGTTTGTAATTAATTTTTCTATTAAAAATTAAGTAAATCCCGAATCACCACACAATTGTTTAAACAACGTTAAATTATGATTAGTAGTTTCAGACAATAACATCTCTGTATACAATATTTTATCAATCAAAACCTGAATATGCACATTTGGGCGGTATAAATTAAAATCACTTAAATGATAAACTAAAAAATGCTTTTAATGACAGAGAATGACTGCGCAAAAATGACAAAAAGCCTTTTGCGCTTCACAAGTCATTAAGTAAAATTGTAAAATATATTTTCTGATTTATTCTATTCAGCGTTTTCTATTATTCTCAGTAATCAGTTGTGACATTTGTAACGTTAATTTTACTTTATGAAAGAATATCATGGTAACTCAGAAAAACAAATTTATTAGAGAGAAAAAAATCTTTTTGTGTAATGTCAAGGTATCAAAATCATCGAATTTTAAAATGCTCAAAAGTGTTTATTGTCTTAATGTTGCTAAAACGTTAAGTAATTTTAGCGTTACTCTAATCACGCTGAAAATAATATCGAGCATTCAAATAAACAACATCGCACAGCGACGAATCTAACAAATCGAGTTCCTATAAAAAGAATAAAATCTAAATTTATTCTAGAGGAACGACTGAAAAATCTCGATAAATAACATCCCCAAAAATATATTATTTGAAATAAAAAATTCCCGAAATTATGAAATTGCCAACAATTTAAAATTTCCGACAGTTTATATGCTTATGATATCACAGAATTTTAATATGCCCGAAATAAAATGGCCGGTATGATCAAATATCCGATACTAATAAAATAAAGAAATAAAATTTACTGTTTTAGATATTTTATAATTTTGGTAATAAATTTTATTTCTGGTCATATCTATTATCGGGAATTTAAAAATTCGATAATATTAAAAATTTTCGAGCATTTTATTATTCGGAAATTCTAAATTGTTGGCAATTATATAATTTCGGGAATTTCCTATTTTGAATATTTTACTTTTCGGAAATTTGAAACTGTCGGGAATTTTATTTTTCAGGGTTTTCAGTCGTTCCATTCTAGATTCTATTTGAATCAGGTCACTCTAGTTTTTGTTTGCTCTTCTTAATAATGCAGCAAGCTAACATCTCGAAAATTTGAATAATTCAGACAACAATAAACTGAAGATCCAGTGCTATTCCCAATTTTCGAGAATTTAGGTTGTTGCTCTTGATGTAATTCTTTGCTTAATTACTTTTTAACGAAAACAGATTAGAATCTGTTTCGACAATAATTGAGTTGACGCACTGGTAATAATCTTAATTCAAAAAATTTGACTAAATAAGAATCAATTTTGTAAATGCCCCATCAGAATGTAAAAATTATCAAGGGCTATAAGGGTTTACAAATCCAACATGCATTATAAGGTAGAAAATTGATTTAGAGTTGTGAATGAGCGCGGATTTTATAACAAATCAAATTTCACCTTTAAATACAAGTTTTGACTAATTTTCTTGTTCCTCACAGCACCTGGGGTTGAAATTGTATGATTTCTATCACAAATCACACAATTTAACAGGGAATGTTCTTATTACGAAATATCACAGAAAATCTCCCAGATCAGAAACCTAATTTGCTTTTCCTTTTGAAGTACTCGTCAAATCTCATTGCTGCGTATCTGAAAGAATATAAAAAAAAAAATTATTTTGTTTAGAATCAATTTAGAAAATTAAGAGGAAATGCACTTATTCAAAAGAAAGTTTGAAGTTTTTTCTTTATTATGTCTCCATAGTTCAAGAAATAATAAAACTCAGATTAGATATATTTTTAGATTGAATTCATTTCAAATCAGTTTACAGAATCTCTCACCTACAAAATAGGTTGCTTTTTTAGGAAAAATGATGCGAAGTATATTTTTCCGAATTGAGAAAAAAAAATGTTTCCACGAAATTATGAGTATTTGCATAGAGTCAAGAAAATTAATTGTTTAAACAATTTGTTATTACTATTATTAATATTATATTTGAATAATGCTAGAAAGATGCGGTTTTTTCTGAATTTTCTGGCTTTTTGTCGAGTGAAGTAATAATGAATTCAAGTTAACAAAATCACTGTTTAAACAATTTTTTATTACTATTATTAATAGTATATTTGAATAATGCTAGAAAGATGCAGTTTTTTTGTCTATTTTTCATTCGACGTGACTTAATAATTAATTAGATTTAGCAAAAATAATTGTTTAAACAAATTATTATTGTTTATGACTATCTTCATCTATATCAGTGCCTGATAGTTGCGGTTTTTCGGCAATGTTTACCTTTCTGTCATTTTTTCACTTAGTGAGGTAGTAATTAATTAAAGTTAACAAAAAAGTTGTTTAAACAATTTAATATTGTTTATAACTATCTTTTCATAGATAAGTGCTAGAAATTGGCGGTTTTTTCTAAAATCCTTAAATTTGCATCGCCTTTTTATTTATGAACAAATAATAAGTCAACCACAAAAAAAAATGATTTTCTGAATGGTATTGTTGTTTTAAGTGAATTATTTTTGCTCTTTTCCCATTGCTTAAAAAAATTATTTTGAAGAAAAAAAAGCTATTTTACACAAGAGGAAAAAACAAAGAATAGAATAATTAGGAATAGGTGGAAAAAGGAAAGAGATTATTTTAAATATAGTTTTCTCTAATGTTTATTTATTAATGGTTAGTAATTGAGCAGGCGAAACAAAGTGAAAGATTTGAGAAAAAACCGCCACTTTCTAGCACTTATCTAAGAAAAGATAGTTATAAATAATATTAAATTGTTTTACAACTTGTTTGTTAACTTTAATTAATTATTACCTCACTCGTGGGTGTGTTGTGGCCATACTAGTAGTACTAGTAATAAATAATCCACCTAGAAACACTACCCGAATCGGGTAGTGTCACGCCTACCCCGAAAGGAAAATGGCTTAATGGTATATAAAAAAAAGTGAAAAAAGGACAGATAGGTCAAAATTGCCGAAAAACCGCAACTATCAGGCATTGCTATAGATGAAGATAGTCATAACACTAATAATTTGTTTAAACAATTTTTTTTGCTAAATCTAATTAATTATTAAGTCATGCCGAATGAAAAATAGACAAACACTTGAAAATTTGAGAAAAAACCGCAACATTCTATCAATGAAGCAAAGAGAATATTATTAACAATGATAATAAATTGTTTAAACAATTATTTTGTTAATTTGAATTCATCATTACTTCACTCCAACTGAAAATTGGTCAAAAAGCCAGAAAGTAAAAAAAACGCATCTTTTTAGCATTATTAAAATATAATATTTTTATTAATTATAATAAATTGTTAAAACAATTAATTTTCTTGACTCTAATTAATTACTTATCTTATCATAAATGAAAATTTGACTAAAAGTAATTTTTTTAACTGCAATTTTGTAGCATTTTTTTAAGAGAATATTATTAACATTAATAATAAATTTTTTAAACAATCTCTCTTGTTAACATTAACTATCACTTCCCTCTAATTGAAAATTAGACAAAAAATGAAAAATTTGTGAAAAAACCGCGTCTTTCTAACTCCATTCTGTGAGAAAATTGCTAAAAACATGAATAAATTGTTTAAAAAATGTATGTGAACATAATTACCGAGAAAAACTCGCAAACCCCAAAAACGTCTTCTTTTTTTCTTATGGGAAATACATGTTAAACTTCATGAGTTTTGCGGCACCCCTAAATATCATTTTTTTTCAAAACAAAAGAATGGATTTATTTTTGTGTGGATTCGAACAAATTTCTGGGGTGTCCCCATAAAAATTCGAAAAATAAGTTTTTGGATCACCCTAATGCCTTTCCTATATGAGCCGAGACTGAACAAAATATGTGAAAACATAAAAATGTCGAATTTGCTAGTAAATCTTATTTATTTTTTTTTCTTTGAATTTTGAAAACATTTTAATTTTTAATTTTGAGTAAATGTTAAGGTCTGGAGACTTTTTCCGCTTAAAAATATAATTACCCAAAAGAGTAAGAGACATTTTTTAGAACCTTATTAGACGTGCAAACTTCTATCATAACATTTTTTGTACCTTACGCTCCTTCTGAGAAAAATGCAAAAATTCGATTTTATGAAAAAAATTTCTTGTCCACAAAAATTATTTAGCCCATATAAAACTCATAGGATGTCTTACTTATAAAATGCCAATTAAAAAAAATAATATTAGTAAAAAATATATGTGTGGGTTTTCTATTAAAGTCGACTTTGTGTATTTTCAAACATATCGTCGCAATTTTGTTCATTTTCAACTTTTTTCCATTTTTCTGGTTGAATTCGAAGGAGGAATGCAAAATTCATCAGAATTCGAAAAGAAAATTGGAATATCTAAATTAGAACAAAAAATGTATAAATTTAATTTTATTAATAATAATTTGTTCAATTTCAAGTTGCCCAAATCATCAAATTTCAAAATATTCAAAAGTGTTTCCTTATTCATTTTCGCTAATACGTTAAGTAATTTCAACGTTCTTCTAACCATAATGAAAACAATATGGAGTTAAAGCCAGGAAAATTTTTCTCATAAACGATGATTGATATTACAAAAGACTATTTTTTGTAGAAAGTTTTTAGCCCTGCAAACTTTTATCTTAACATTTTTTTCACTTTAGGCTGTTCCTGAGAAAAATTAGGGACAATAATTATTTAGCAAACATAAAACTCACAGGATGTTTTTCTTAAATGGAAGACTTAAATTCCAGAATATCTTGGCAACTTATCTGAATTATATACAAACTATAGAAGGTTAAAAATAATGTTTTTTTTTTTTAAATAGACGTTAAAATTTAATTACTCGTAACTTTGTGGAAAAATTCCAAAATGATCCGATCTTTACTACATTTTTTATATCTTTTACTTACTCTAAGAAATCGAAATCAATGTGAGAGTGTTCGCTTTGAATGAGAGCCCAGCATCCCCAAAAAAAGTGTGCGAGGAGAACAAATTCGTTAACTTCTCTATAAAGTTGATCGATATCTTTCTCCAATATGTCATCTGTTTCATTGTAGGCTTCCAAATAAATCTTCAGCCACGCTTTTTGTAGATTTTCATCTGGGTAAAGAGAATAGTCCGGATGATCGGTTCCTAGAAGCAAAAACAAAATCAGTTTAATATGTTTAAATAATAAAATTAAATACATTTTCAATTTGTAAATAGAGACAACAAATTATTTACCCGCAAACTCAGCAAAGTGATTTGCAATATCAAAGGCCTGGTAATTGTAGGCCGTGTATTCAAAGTCAATGAAGGTTACTGAATTTTTCTTCTCGTCGTAAAGAATATTTCCAAGCAGAAGATCATTGTGAGCATAAACAACAGGACTTCCGCTTTGAGAACATTTTTCTTTCAGGAAATTGTACTCCTCTTCCAAAACTGCAAAGGGCTTGACTGTTTTTTCGAATCTATAGAGGTCAAAACATTTTCTATCATTGAAAATAATAGAAAAATAAATTTAAATTAAAAGATCAGTATAATAAATAATCGTTAAAAATGATACGCTTTGAATAAAATCGATCATCTAAAATAAAAATAATAAAGATGATAAGCATAAAAAGGCGAAAACAAGGAGATTTTTCACGAAAATAGGAGAATAAATGATTTTAAATAAAATAACTGTGGGTAATATATTAAATTCAATTTAAAGCTCTTTAAATTCCTAACATTTCAAGTCAAAAAATTGCATTTTCAACAAAATAGATTAATTTTCAACCAAAAAGATGAATTTTGAACCGAAGAGATTAATTAACAACAAAATATGTACAGGAATTTTTAACTAGAAACGATCAGATTGCTAAAAATTAATTTCCAACTAAAATTGAGGATCATCAACAAAAAAATGAATTTTTAGCAAAGTAGTTGAACTTTGAATTCGACCAAAAAAGAAAATTTCCAACAAAATAGTTGAATCATGAACCATAGATGCAATTTCTATCAAAAAGAGATGAATTTTCAACCAAGAAAGATTTTTCCGTTAATCAAGTAAAACAGTTTAACCAAATTTTTGATTCTTCAAGCCAAAAAGATGAATTTTCTACAAACAGTTATATTTTCAATCCGAAAATATAAATTTTTAACAAAGAAGGCGAATTTTCGAACAAGAAGATTAATTTTATATTTAAAAAAGCAGATTTTCAACAAGAGATGAAAAAAGATGAAAACTCTACCAAAAGAGATTAAATTCTTACAAAACTGTTAAATTTTCAACAAAAATGTACATTTTCAACCAAATAGTTCAATTTTCAACTTGAGAAGGAGAATTTTATAGAAGGCCGTTAAATTTTTAACTTAAAAATACAAATTTTCAACAAAAAAGTTCAATTTCAACCAAATAGTTGAAATTTCTATCAAAAAAGATGAATTTTCATCTCAAGCAGAAATTTCTTTTGACAAAACAGTTGAATTTTCAACCAAATGGATGACTTTTGAACCAAATTGTAAAATCTTTAAAAAAACAATAAAAACTTTAACAACAAAAAAAATAGATGAAGTATCAACAAAAAATAGACTAGTAGAGATTTCAACCGAAAAGAATTAACTTTCAACCAAAAATAATTTGAGTTTCTTATTGGGTTCTATTAATTCAGTTCGCATTAAAGTGGAACCCCGAGAAAAAGGGAAATCTATTATAAATAACTAGTTTTTTTTTATACTTGTATTATTTTGTATATATCTTTATAATTATCTGATATATTAAACTTACTTTATCTGCTTTTCCCGATCGGGAAATGCCTTCGGTACGAAGCTTAAAAAAGCTTCAGTTTTGGACCAAACGAAAGGCTTTTGGCTCATTTCAGGATGAATTGGCTTGAGCCTGTGCATCTGAGCCATACGCTTCGCTACCAGATGATAAACAACTGGATTCCTAACTGTCTTGATGGTGAGAGTTTCACCTTCAATAAATTCATAAGCGAGGCCGTTGTTAAATGTTGCATAAATTGAATGCGTGTATCCTGCTTTATTTAGAATCTACAAACAAAAATTGAAATAATATTAATTTGTGATCCATATTTTCCTAAATTAGTAAGGCCTAGCGTGAAAAACAAATTTCAGAAAATGAAAGACTCTGGGGTAATATATTTTTTCTTTTTACCTGAAAGGCAACGGTGTTATTGGTTTTATGGAATAATTGTTCAAATAAAAGTTGTAGATCTCTATGAAATACATATTTTTTGTAACATTAATTTTTTTCTTCATTAAAGTAACCCTTCTCGAGAAAAAGAAAAAAGACAAGTGTTATATTTTTCAAAATAAATGGGATTTTTTAATTATACTTACTAGCTGATTCCATGAAAAATATAAATCACCATTTTCAACACTTGAAAACCCAAATTGGGAAGTTGTTATTTGTTTTCCAAAATTTCAATCAAAAGTCTCCTGAACATTTTCTTCATTTCTCAGTGAAAAAATTTTTGCAATTAAAACTAGAATAATTTGTATAGGAAAATGCAACAAAAAAAGAATAAATTACAACAAAGGTTACAGGAAACTAGAATTGTTGTTTATTATTTCGACGAGTTTTATACTTTTATTTATTTGTTTATTTTTATTTTCAAAACAATTATACAAGAATTTACCATATTTGTATACAAAAAGTTGTTCTCTTTCGATCTATAGCATGATACAAAATATCTAAAACACTGTAAGGAGATAATTTTAAGTTAAACTGTGCAAATAATTGCTATTACAAAAAAATATATAATTTAAGATGCAATAATCTCTCAAGAATAAAGAGCTTTAATAATAAAGCTTTGAGAACGTTTTAAATATGTACAGTCAAGTTCGAAATGACTTATCTTTAACCTGATTTATAAAATTGACAAAAAAAGGCCGATTGATTATTGCAACCATTTTTAGAAGAGAAACCCAGACATAAATAGTAAAAAAATAGTTGAAGTCATAAAAGTTTATGTAAATTTATGCAAATAACTACACTTAAATAAACAATAAATTATGACTTTAAACATTATTTTAATATTTACGCATAGGTTTATCTTTTCTAAAATTTGTTGTAATAATCAATGGGCCTTCTTTTGTCAATTTTATGAATCAAGTTAAAGATTAAGTACAGGTCCTCTCATGCAGGGACGGACTGGGACATCAATGTGGCCCTGGCATTTTGTACCTAAGCGGCCCTTTTCCGGAATGGCTTCTAAAAAAAAAAGATCATTCAGGTAGGAGCCGATGGACAAGGGTGTGCATGGAAAATTTTAAATTGTTTCCGCACTGCGGTGAGGGCCCTGTGGCCATGGTCCTGCTGGGCCGTGTACTAAACGCGGCCCTGGGTATGCCCTCGGCGGCCCTTCAGGCTCGCGGCCCACCGGGAAATCTCCCAAATTCCAGACGGCCAGTCCGTGCCTGCTCTCATGTCGTCTTGCAAAATATTTCCACTTTTTATCACCAGCATTCACACACACGTGGCGTGGTATCGTAAAAACGCGCTAAAAAGCACGTGCGTCATAGTGGACAGTACGAGAGGATTTGGTCCCCGAATCGGGGAAATATGAGAGGGACTACTGTAATTTTCAACAATAAGATACAATAATATACAAGAAAAATTTAAAAAGTATAAAATTCGTCCAAATAACAGACAAAAGTTTCAATTTCCTGTAATTTATAGTATTTATTTGTATTTTTCTAGAAAAATGGTTCTAGTCTTTCGTACTTCTTGGCAAAAAATCTTCCACCACGGATTAACAAAAAAATGTAATTTGATTTTTTTAAAATAAATTTTGGTGAAAATTTGGACAACAAACAAAAACCAGCCAATTTTCTCAACTAGGGGTTTTAGAGGTCGAAAATGGTCATTTAGAAGGCCGCCTAATTTTGAACAATATCAACAGATTCTTTTACTATTTAAACTTTTTTCAATTTTGCTCCAGAAGATTGGTCTCAATGGAAATAATGAATACAACAAAAAATATATATTTTATAGAACTATACAACTTTTGTTGGAACAATTTTTCAAAACAACCAATAATTTTGAAGTAAATCAAGACAATTATGTTTTTTACGGGTTTTCCGAGCAATTTCGGCAGAATTTTTTTGTTTGATCGAGACCAAATTTGACACAGTTGCTTTTTAGGTAAAAAAGAAAACGTCTTATTTTTGTTTTATTCGTATTTTAGGCTACGTTCTAATAATCATGTACATTATTTATTTATTATCTTACACGAATATTTCGAGTCTCAGCTTTTCGATCGATGAATAAATCGGTTTTGTGCCCATAAACTCGAATTAGTATCATCTCGTTGTAGTGATCTGGATACCATAGTCCCACGAGTTTGTTTGTTATTCCATCTTTAAATTCCTACAAATAAAAAAGAATTTTTTTCACGATTACATAAATTTAATTATATCTAAATTAAACATTATTGTAAAATGGATAATAAATTTAAGAATATCAATTAAATATTACTTTAATTTATTGCATATTTTTTTGTAATCTGATAAAAAAATCGTTTTAAACTCTGATTTATAAACCGTATGAATAACCGTTCTTTTAAATTTTCAACTAACGGGTAGATGGCATATTTAGACTAATTACGTTTTGCTTTGGACTCACTATTATCTTTATTAATCTTCTTTAGTGATAAGATAGAGATTTGAAATCCATCAAGGCAACTACAAATAGATCTACGATAGGAACGCAATTTATTTTGCTACCTTTCAGGGATACTTCTTCAGATAAGAAAATTCGATGAGGCATGTCTGAAAAATTCCTATACTTTTTTTAGAGGAATATATTTACATGAAAATACTTGGAATATTTTCCATAATAATGCAAATAAAATTCTAAGAACAATTTTTTGGATTATTTTTAGAGAAAACAGTTTCCTGAAATTTCAAAAAATATACCAAATATTTCAGAAATAAAATATTCATGAAAAATAGGAAAGGAAAATCAGCATAGATCTATAATGACTGTCCTATGATTTTTCGCTATTATAGGAAATTATTATAGGAAAATCAGTATAAGAGGAAAAAATATTAAAATATTGAAAGAATTATTACAGAAAGTAGAGAAATAATTAGAAAATTATATATTTTGAACGAAACTTATGATATCGCACATAAATAAGTAGGCTTTTAAGAATCAATCACATTTTAAAGAGCTTTATTTAACAAATCGTTGTAATATGAAACTTATCAGTACTTTTTTGAAGCACATATTTGTCTTTAATAATTATATGATTTAAATTTTACCAAGCATGGTTAAGCAGAGCTCCTCAAAATGTGAAATTTTCATAAATATCACAATTTTTAGGTATTTTCGTATGAGTTGCCCAAAATAAATAATTGATTTTTATTTTTTCTTTATTTTCTGCATTAAATACGAGACTATTTTAATATTATTTGCTCCCATACGGACTATCCAATAAAAATTTCCTATAATCGCGTAAAAATCATAGGAAATTCATAATAGGCCTATTCTCTTTCATAAATATTTTAAAATTAGTTCTCTCAAATAATATAATATAATGACATTTTTCGTGAAGATAATCAGCATTAAAATAAATAATACAAAAATATTGACCTATACAAAAAAAAGCGATTCTACACAAATGCACCTGATACAGAAAGAAGCTGTGAATTCCATTAATATCTCTAAAATCGCTTGAAATTTCATTGAAATCTATGAAAATCCTTTGAAATCTCTTGAAAACTGTTAAAATCCGTAGAAATCTATGAAATGATTAGAAATCTGTAGTAATGATACAGAATCCCTTGAAAATAAAGTAAATTTATTCCCTGAAGTTCTCAAGAAATCCGTTGAAATCTCTTAAAAATTGTAAAGTTCCTTAAAATCTTTAAAATGCTTCAAGATCCTATAAAATCCCTTAAATCTTGTAAATTTTTTGAAAATTTCTTGAAATGTTTGGAAATCCCACAAAATTCTTCAACATTTCTTAAAATTTATTTAATCTTTTGAAATTCTGTGGAATCTTCAAATAGCTTCAAATCTTTAAAAATATTCGAAATTTGTCATGTTCCTTCATATCCCCCCTGGAAATTGTTGGAATCCGTAGAAATTCCTTGAAATACAATTAATGTTATTCCCCACAGTTTATATATAAATTTTTTGAAATCCCTTAAAATCTTTGGAATTGCTAAGAAGCAATTGAAATATCATTTATTTTCCAAAGTTTCTCTGCGACCCCCTTAATATCTAGCTTAAAATATTTGGAAATCTTTCAAAATTCTTTGAACTCCCTCAAGATTTTTTCATCTTTTGAAATTCTTTCGAAAGCTATAAAATCTTGAATTCACTAAAGTTTTCTTAGAATTAGTTGAAATCCCTTAAAATCCCCTAAAATGTTTGGAAATCATAAAAAGCCATTAAAATAAGTAGAAAGCAATTGAAATCCCTTACATATAAATGAGATTAAACGCATTCATTAGTTATCTAAAAAAGCGTACGAATATCAGTGTAACCAAAAAACTTAATTTGTTCATTATATTATATGTTCCCTGACCATTAATATTTAAAGACTAACATTCTAATCTGTACAAATTTGTAATATAGAATCGTTTATAAATGAAATATTTTTTTTTATATAAATGAAATAAAACAATTTGAAACTTAAACTTGTAGATTTTTTATTTATTATTCTTAGGGGAGCCAACAGCCTAATTTAATTGTAAAAATTGAAAAAGTTACCTTGAATTTAATCGAATTCTTTTTATTTACCTTAAATTCCTCTAAATTCAGTCCAATTTTACTGAAAAAAAAATGAAATATTTTGGATTTCTAAAAAGTTGGCCATAAAATTTGGATTCTATTGAATTTAAATTGATTTTTTAGGTCTTATGAATTTATCCTGAATTTGTTTGGATGTTCTAAAAATACGCTAAAATCACTTGAAAATGTTTAAAGCTCTGCAAAATTACTTGGAATGTTTGAAAATACCGTTACATATTTTTTTAAATCTCTGGAATCTGACTCTGAATTTTGTCATTCTTGTTACAAAATCCCTGACTTTTTGTGGCCCACAAAATTCTCTGACTTTTTCCTGATTTCCACATTTTCTTTGACCTACTCTAAAATTTAGTTCTCTAGAAATCTTACAAAATTCTTTAAAATGCCGTGAATTTTTGGAAATGTTTTGAAATTATTTCAAAATCTGTAGAATTCTGTGAAATTCCTTGAAATAATAAAAAAACCTACGGTAAATAAATACATAAATTATTCGTTTGTCATTCTATATTTTTTGCATCAATTCTTTAAATGTTTTAACAATAATTATTTCTATACTGATTTTCTTAAAATTACTTTCTATGATGATTTTTCTAGAATCGCGACAAAATTATTTATAAGCAAAATTATTTATAATTATTTATAATTTATAAGCTATTGGTTAGCTCTATTAAATCGCGAAGAAATCGATTAAAAAAAATATAAAAATGTGCGATTAAGCACTTGTCAAATATAGGCACGCCCCGAAAACCTCATTTTTTTGACACCTAAAAAGTTGTGACTCTTTTTTATTTTTTGAATTTAGAAAAAGAAAGAATGTACATTTGAGTTATTACCTGACTCTATCAAACCGCAAAAGAAACATTTCAAAATAAACAAACACCCCCCCCCCCCCCCCTAAAAATCAAAAACGAAGATATGGACACACAAAGAGTTGCATAACTTTTTTGTTTTTTGAAATAATAAAAAAAGGAACACCCATTTTCGAGTTATTGCTTAGCTCTATTGAATGGTAAAGTGGGCAGGAAAAAATATGAAATTACTTTATAAAAAAAAAATACCAAACATGGATTTTGACCCACTTCTAAATCGAACTGGACCATACTCTTCTACAGAAATAGGAGTTTAGGTTAAAAAAATTAGTTCAGGCCAATACAATTTATTTCCAAAATTTGGCACTTAACCCGTATGCTATGTGGTTCTTTAAATCCATTATACCAAAATCATCATAGGTCGATACTGAATTTACTATAATATTTTTTCGTAAGGGCATCCCAGAATAATTTTCTATGTAAAGATTTTCTATTATGAATTTCTTATAATAGTTAACAAAATTATAGGATATTCATTGTAGGAAAATCATTGTAGGTTTATACGGATTTTCTTATAACTAGCGTTATCAATCGCGTGCTACGCGCGCATGTAGTTTTTCAAATTGCGAAAAAAAAATGTTCAATACAAAATAAAAATTTCCAATATAACTATTCATTTTTTAAGGTTATTTGTTGAGATTTTTTTTTATTTAAGTACAACATATTAGGAAAAATCCGTACCAATTTACAAAATGCTGAGGACTCTTAGTAGTTTGGAAGAAATTTAAGAATATTTTCAACAAAATACATGAATTTTCAACACAAAAAGATCAATTTTTAACAAAAAATTGAATAGTTAAATGTTCAGTTGAAAATATTAATGTTTAACCAAAAATATGAACTTTCAAACAAAAATGACGGAAAATTCAATTAGAATAGTTACATTTGCAGTTAAAAAATAATAATTTTCAATCAGAAAAAGGAAGAATTTTGAAAAAAATAGTTATCCTTTTAAACAAAGTGACGAATTTTCAACTAAAACGATGAATCTTCAACTGGAAAAGTTGAATTTCAAAACAAAAATATGAATTTTCAGCTAAAATGATTAATCTTTAACTATAATAATTGAATTATCGACCAAAAAGATTAATTTTCAACCAAGAAGATTTATTTCTACCAAAAAAGACGAGTTTTCAACTAAAAAATATAATTTTTTAACCAAAAAAATGAAGTTAAATTTTCAGTAACAAAAGTAACTGTTAAGCCAAAAAAAAACGAATTTTCCACAGAATAGTTCATTTTTCAACCGAAGAGATGAATTTTCAATTAAAACGATGAATCGTCCTAAGAAAAAATTAATTTAAAAAAGGAGTTAAACTTTTAACCGAGTACTTAAATTTTCATTAAAAAAAATATGCATTCTGAACGAAACATGTCGCACTTGATATTTCAACAAAAAAACATCTTAATGTATAAAAGACGACTTTTCAATATGAGTTAAATTTAATTTCAAATAAAAAAAAAACATGAATTTTTAACAAAATAGTTGAATTCAGCAATATAACAGATACTTTTACAATTGAAAATTCATTGTTATTTAATTTTATATTGCAATTTAAAAAAAAAAACTCGTAGGTAAATGTCCCAGTAATCGTGACGGTCCCAATAATCGTGAAACTTGGTTATAGTTTGCATATATTGTTACAAAAATGTGTTAGAAGTAACATTTAATGATAAAACAGACTTATTTTTAGCATTTTATAATAGAAAATAGAAATTACATTCATTCAAATGAAATAAAAAGCAAGAAAATTGGCATCACGATTACTAGGACTAAGGTCACGATTACTGGGACGTTTACTTACTCGAAAAAATATGTCATGACCTCAAAAAAAAGTTTCCTGGCCTGAGATTTCCAGGTTTTTCCAGGTATATAAAAATGCCATGACAATTCCAGGGTTTGCAGGTTTCCAGAAAATGGCAAATTTCACTTTATGATTTGGAATTTAGAAACTGTAAATGTAATTTACCTTGAATAATAATTGCTCAGCAGGCCAGGACGGCCTAATAATTTTGACAATTTCCGTCGCTCCTTTTATAACCTCATCCTCTTCGATAGTGATATCAATATGAGGTTCTACATGGAGGATGTCCATAATTCACTCTCGTAAATAAACGAAAAATCATTCGATGAATCACACACGACAAACAAGCACGTGGTCAAGTGTCAAAAAAGAACGTGAACCACAATAAATAACAAATAAGTTTATATAACCTATAAGTTTCTTCTTCCGGCTAATATTATATTTATTATTGATTTTAAGTAAATTATAAAAATTAAGATTTGAGTAGAAAGAAAACTTGCTCGTCTCACGGTCCTGAATATCCAGAACGGATGAGTGAATTAAGTAACCTAAACGCTAGAAAATTTATTTAATTCTAGTCTCGTTTTTCCCCTCTCCATAATTCACAACTCGTTGAGCATTATATGTCAAACAACTTTTCTTATCGCTGAGAGATTGTTGCGTCACGAATTCATTTTATCGCTTACGCACAAATTTGCTATATTACGTAAAATAGAAGAGAAAATTTTATACTATTCCGCACGCATGGCTGACTTCCAGGAATGTCAAAACATGTCAAATGGGAATAAGGAAAGTCACATGTCTCACATGATGCTGTCATCCAACTAGCCGCAAATAAATCGATAGTGACCAATAGTGTGAATTTACTATTTCCTCGTGAAGGTTTTTTAAAAATTTGATATCTTTTCAGCTTCTCATATTCAATATCTTTGTTTAGAGTTGTTACTTAGGTAGGGGTGTACATTTAAAGGTAAAGTTACAAATTCTTAAGTTATTTTTTGATTTTTTAATTAAAGTTTACTACAAGAATAATTGATTCTGTCTTTCAAAATTTCGCGCTTTTTTGATCTGCGCGCGCAGGCTAGTTGCGACACCTGTCATGTCTACGAGCAACTAATCGAAAAAACACGTGGTTTGCTGTCAATTTCTGTTATACTTGTTGTGTTTTGATTTTCAGGAATAAGTTCAATTGATTTAATTTCTGTACATAATGGATTCACAATTTAAGTATGCATGAAAATTTATTCATTTATATATCTCTATTTAACTCAAGCTTTATTATATGCAAAATTTTGCATTTTTGGCAGTATTTTAGAATATTTAAGGATTAGAGGTTATTTTTTGTGGAAATGGAATTTTAAAGTTACAACTCCTAAATTATGATGTTTTAACAACGATAGAATTATTATAATATTATGCATACATGTATATGTATTTTCATAATTGATGGAAATTGATCTTAATTTCAGAATTAATATACAGGTAATATTTTCGTGCAATGAATATAGACAATGAAAACTTTGCATTTTTGTTTAGAAATACCTTCCAACAGTTAAAAATGGTATTTTCATTTTTCGTCATTGTTCAACAGTTTAATTCTCAAAAATTTTAATTTTAAACTCTTGAAAATTGAAGAAAATTCAAAGTTGAATTTACAACAGTTCAAAATTAAATTTACAATTTTCTTTCATTCTTCATATTTTTTTTATTCTAAATCTTGTTCAAATTATAATTAATTTTGTTTAAAAATACCAATTTCAGGTGAAACACACCAACCGACGTTTTTTAAGAATTGTAAAGCTTGTTCGACATCTAATGATTTTTGTTAAAAATAACCAATTTCATGTGAAAAACTCAAATATAACCTGAAAATGTTCAAAAATTGTAAATATTCTTTAAAATCAAGATTGAAAACTGTTAGCTTAACCTTAATTGTACCAAATTTAACTTTTTTTAAATCTAATTATATTTTAATAAAAATGCCGTCCTCTGATGAATACTGGAAATAAATTTAGATTTTTAATTAAAATCATTAGGTTTAATGTTTCATCATTTTTATACAATTTTAGGTTAGGTTAGCGTTTCACACAAAAAGTTGGTATTTTAAAACAAAAATCATTATAGTTCGAATAAGCTTATCAGGAAATCAGTGTAGGTAGAAGAAATATTAAAATATTTGAAGAATTATTGCAGAAAGTGAAGCTTCAACAATTTTGGATTTTGTTAGTGTTTTTCGTTGGAGATTGAAATTTTTACTCAAAAATCAGTATAATGATTCAAAGAAGATTCATAATTTTTTAACAATCTTAGATAACGTTGGTGATTTATATCGAAAATTTATATTTTCAAACAAAAATCATTATAGTTCGAACAAAATTAGAGGGAAATCAGTATAGGAAGGAGGAATATTAAAATACTGAAAGAATTGTTACGGAAAGCAGGGACAGTTATAATCAATTGTTGATTTCGGACGAAAATAATGAAAGCAGGAGGGGTTCCGATAAGGCCCTTCATCGCTCCCCGAATCATATTTTTTAAAACAAAATTATCAGATTTCAATGAAGGTAAAAAAAAGTTTGTACAATAGTAGGTTAAGCTAGCGGTTTTTACCGGAGTAATCAATAGTATATAGATAATTTTAGGGTTTTTCACATTTGCAATCAGTAATGAAAAAATTAGGTTTCAAAGAAATTGTACAATATTAATCAATTTTTTGTTATGTTAGCGTATCCTTTCTAAAATTGCAATAGTTAATAAAAAATTATTAGATTTTAAAGAACATTTACAATGTTTGAACAATAATACGGTATATTGGCGTTTTTCACCGGAAGTCGATCATTTTAAACAAAAATCATTTGCCTTCAAAAATTAAACTTACAATTTTGAACAACTTTAGGTTGATTTTCTATGCAAAAATATATATTAATTCTGAAATTAATATATAAATAATCGGGGTAGGCGTGACTTGCTCGGTTGGAAAATAGTAGTGTGTAGGTGGGTATATAGGTATAAGGTAGATAGGTATATAGGTGTTAGGTATATATATATTTTAGATTGATCTGGAAGTCTCGTGTTATTTATTTAAATGACACGGTCATTCCGCAACACTGCTCCGGACCCAGGTTACTGATCAATCTCTAGCGATCGCCCCAAGTAAAGAGCCTCACAATATTGTTATGTGTGCTCCCCCACTTGGTCCCATAATTTTAGATAATAGATACTATGAAATACAAAAATGTTGTATCACATAATATTAACCTTATATTCAAATTTAAAAACTGCATTAGACACAAAAATAATAATCGAAGGCGTGTTTATTTTCTAGTTTGTATAAATATTTACTTTTCTGTTATTAACAGGATAATTCATCCCGAAAAATATCTACGACATTACCTTGTAAGTATGATGCCCACTATTCATTGTTTCTTTGAAAATTGAAAAGCTTCTCTATAATCAAATTATTTACAATAGGCTCAAGACCTTCGACCCGATGGCAGAGATTTCATGTCCTTTCGACCAGTTAGCATTAATGTTTCGTCCATTAAACAGGCCGACAGTTCTTGCGTTTTCAAGGTCGGAAACACTACTGTAATTTGTGGAATTAAAGCAGTAAGTTCCAATTATTTAATTTATTTTGGAAAAATGTTGTTGAACTTGTGTTCACGGAACCATGTGTTCCCCAAGAAATTTATATTGAGGGGGGGGGGGGGGGCAAAACAAAAAGTGGTACAAAATAACGAAAATATAGTAAGACATTTTTCGGGCCTATTGAATATGTGCAATATTTATTCTTTGATGTGACAAAACTTAAAAAAAAATCACGCGGCACTTTAAGAATTTATGAATATATGAGAATGACAACTGGATAAGGACAAACAAAATTATTGCAATATTTAATATTCTGCAATTTTGAACGGTGAAAGTGACAGTGATTTTTTTTTACAGAAGTTATTTAGAATTACAGTTTGGAATGCGAAATTCTAAAACCATTTAGTATTTGTCAGAACAATTCCGCTATTAAATATTTCAAAATTTAATATTAAAAGCCTTGATAGTCAGTTTTGAATTTAATCATTTTATATGTAAATATGAAGCAATTGAAAAGTTTAAAATTGTACAATTTCAACAATTGAAATCATATACAGCAATCTCGTTTTGTATTATTATTTTTTAATTTTTAATGTGATATCTTAACATTGTCCAAATTTAGTTGAAGATTTAAACAAATAAATCATTTTAAATTGAAAAATATTTGATTGGAAAATTTCAAGAATGAATAATAATTCTAAAGGAAGATTTGAAATTAAAAATTAAGTTCAAAATAAAAAAAGATGAAAATTAAAATATTTGAAATGGATACAGCAACAATTGAATAATTTCGGTAATTGTAGCTGGTGAGTTAGAGTTCATTTTAAAGTTAATTAATTTTAAAGTTCATTTTAGACTTCTGAATTTTCATTTTGAACACTTAATTTGTAACTTTTCCCTTACATGGATTTTAATTTTTCAATTAAAAATGAATTGGTTGAATTTCGGAAAGTATAATTAGCAATTTAAAAATTGTTAATTCTTAAGCGATTTAAATTTACTTCAAATAATTTAAATTTTAAACGGTTTCAGTATAAAAAAGTGTTAATATTACAATTTTTGATTATTGCAATTTCTCAGGTTTAAATGAAGTTCGCATTCGTTTAAGTTTCAACGATCCGGATTAGACATTTTTCAATTTTTAATGTTTCATATTTAAAATTAATATTTATTATAATAGTTTCTAAAGAATAAATAATGTGTTACCTAATAACAGTTTAAAATTCTAGAATTTCGGAAGCTTTGACTTTGAAAGATTCAATTTACTTTTTAATTTCAAATTGTCAAATTTTCCTCGCTTTGAATTTCAAATTGTTTAAATTCAAAAGTTTGTAATTTTTAATTATTTAATTTTAAAGAATCTTAATTATAAATAATATAATTTAAATTCCTATGAATTTTGATTGATTTAGTTTTCAAAATACTTATCTTAAAATATTCAATTTTTAACGTCTTGACATTGTCCTATTTTCGAAATTTTAACCTAAAATCATTCAATTTCGTGCTTCTTTAATTCGAAATAAAATTCTTTAATTTGTAGTACTTCGACTTTGAAATTATATAATTCAACTCTTTTTTCTAATTAAATTGTACAACATTGTGATATATATATATATATATATATATATATATATATATATATAATTCGAAATTATTAATTATTAAAAAGTTTTTCAAACAAAATATTAAAAAATTTGTTTAATAATGGATTTGTAAATTGTTTATATGATTCAAAGTCAACAGTTATCTTGCAGAAAGGTTTTCTGATGCTTATCGACTTCCGCAATTGATCATATATGTGAACAAACTATGGGTTTCGCAAAGAGAGTATATTTTTCTCTAAACCGGGAGTAATCACGAATATTTACCGGGAGAACCGGAAGAAAGACGGGAAACGAAAATTTAAAAAAATATTGGCCACCCAGGATATATAATGTCCTGAATCACTTGAATTCGTTAAAAATAGAATTTCGAAAAATTGGTCCTTATCCAGTTGCCATTCTCATATCTCCATTTGTACCTAACTTTCTTTTTTTTAGGAACTGAGCGTGCCAAAAGCCGTAACTCCAGATTGCGGATACGTGGTAGTAAATGTAGATTTACCACCACTCTGTTCTCCGAAATTTCGTCCTGGACCTCCAAGTGAAGAAGCTCAGTGCGCTACTAAAATTGTAGACGAAATACTGACCAATTCGTCAATTTTGGACTTGAGAGATCTTTGCATTTGTAAAGACAAATTAGTCTGGGTTTTATATTGCGATCTCGTTTGCGTTGATTATGACGGTTCCGTAATAGATGTTTGCGTCGGAGCTTTAATGGCAGCACTCGATACTTGTAAGTAATTTTTTAGTTACAAAAAATATCAGTCCCTATTTCAGGAATTTGACTAGAATTTTTTTTTCTAAGAGCATGTGCCAAAACTGCAATGAAATTATCAACATTTTCAATTAAAACCGTTTGAAAAAGTACATGCCAGGATTCACAGTCTGTCCCGTATTTCCCTAAAAGTCCCCTTTTTATTTTTGACTCCTAAAACTCCCATATTTAGAGAATTTTCTCTAAAAGTTTGCTAATTTTCATAAAATTCTTCTAAAAGTCCTCTATTTTAAATAGAATTAATAAACAAGTCTCCTCGTGTTGTCTAGTCTTTAACTGAGGTATACATTTCTTCCTGAAATCTTAGGAATCTTTTGAAATCTTTTGGCATTTTTATTATTTAAAAATATTTCCTATATTCACGTCAACAAAATTCTAAGTTTCTATTTAAAAATGTATTTTTATATCTTTAATCATAATTTATTATTGATAAGTAAAAACGATTTATTCTCAGATATATTATGGGTGGGTACGGGTCAGGGAATTTCCGAAAATCAGAGAATTTAAAATTGGCCAGGGAAAGTTAGGGAATGTCAGGAAAAATCTGTCAGAGTCAGGGAATTTTTGGTAAACTGAAGTTGAATTTAATTTTATTATTTTGTTGAAAATTTGGATAAAAACTCATTCTATTTGGTTGAAAATTCAACTGTTTCGCTGAAAATGTGTGTTTTGGGTTGAAAATTCATCTATGTTGGTTAAAAATTAATCAATTAAATTTGTTTTTATTATTTATTTAATTGATTGAAAATTAACCTGTCTTGGCTGTGGATTCAAGTATTCTGTTGAAAATTCGTCTTTCTTGGTTGAATGCAACTATTTTTGGTTTAAAATAAAAATATTTTATATTTAAAATATCAACTATTACATTTTTGTGGGGAATTCATATTTTTGGTTGAAAATTCAACTACTTAGTTTAAAGTGGAAGTAAGAAATTAATTTGTTTGTTTGTTTATTCATTATTTCAGTTGAAAACCCTTTTATTTTGCTAAAAATTGAGCTATTTTGTTAAAAATCCTTTATTTTTTATTGCAAGTTAACCTTCTTCAGTTGAAAATTCAACTATTTGGTTGAAAGTTCCCGTATTTTATTGAACATTCATCTTTTGTAGCAAAGTATTAATTCTCTTCGTAATTAATTGATCTTCTTGGTTGAAAATCTTACTATTATGTTGAAAATTCTTTTAAAAATTCAAATATTGGTTGAAAATGTATGTCTTTTGTTAAAAATTAATTTTTTTGTTTGAAAATTATTATTTTTTCTTAAAAAAATAATTTTCCTATCTGAAAATTTAACTATTCGGTTTTTTGTGGAAATTTTATCTTTTTTGATAGAAATGTAATCTTCTAGGTTGAAAATTGATGTTTTAGGTGAAAATTTTGATAGAAAATTCATATTTTCGACTTTTCTTACAACTATGTGTATGTATTGTAATTTATGTGCTTTCTGGAGTTCCCTATTTCCCGTAAAATGTTCTTTAAGAGAAACATGAAATTCTATAAATTGTCTCAATCAATAAAAAATATGAAAGGGATTGGAATTAAATTTAAAATCTGTCTGATTTAATTTTTTTGAATCCCATTTTCTTGTTTTGAAGAAAATTACATTTGAAACGATTTGAAAATGTAAAAAAAATATTTGGTATTACCTATAAGATGTTTTACGTAAAATAATTTTTGATCCTTTTTCAGTAACTTTACCCGAAGTTACATACGACGCAGAAACAAAACTCACAGTCACGCATCCAGCGAATAGAAATCCTGTTCCTTTGAAACCCATCAGTGTTTCGACAACATTCGCTGCTTTTGACGAGTAAGAATTAGTATTTTTTTAATGACAGGGATCACAGTACGTCCCCCTTGTTAAAGTGATCCCCCTTTTTCCCCTTCAATTTTAAAAGTCCCCCAAAATATCTAAAATCGAGAACTCTGACCATTTTTCAATTTTTTTTACAAAGTTTCGATTTATTTTTAAGGTGGCCGTTGGACTGGGAAATCGGAAAATCTCCAGGAATTTGTTGAGACTGGGAAACCCCTAGAAATAAAATTGAGTTTATTTTTTGATCGGGAACTTTACAAACTTTTAGACGAGAAGTCTATCCTCTTACTTGAAATATGACAAATTTCATATCACATGATATGATGAAATTTAAAATAGTTAAATTATAACTTTTTTTAAATTTTTGAGTTCACTTGATAACTTGTTCAATTTAGAAATCGTTGAGTTAACAATACTTAATTGTAAAATCTGTTGCTTTGAAAATTTTCCATTTTAGGTCTTCATTTTAAAACGTTAAATTTTTATTTTTAAGAATTTTGAATTGCAGTTTTGAAGATCTAAAGATTTAAAACACTTAAAAATTGAAAACGTTAGAAACTGAAAATTTGTTTTAAAAAGCATTATAAATTGATCAACTGTAAATATTAATTAATAATTGATTTTTAAAATTGAACTACAGTTCGAGTATTACAAAAAAAACAATAATTGATTTTACTAGACGATTCTAAATCTATTAAAAATTAAACAATTTCAATTAAAAAATAGCAATATATGACTTCATTTAAAGTGAGCAATTGCGAATCAAATATTAAAAATTAAATAGTTTGAAACTGAATTGTTTGAAATGGAAAGCTTTGAATCGTCAAATTTTAAAAGAAAACTTTACAAACTTCACAATTTTAATTGTTCTATTTAAAAAAATGTAAAGTTTAAGTGAAATTGTTGAATTTTGTTGTAAAATAATTATTGAGTACTTATTAATTCCGAAAAAAAATCGAAATTAATTTGAAATAAAGTGTAAATTTTTGCAGATTTCAAACAAAAAATTTAGAAGCTTTTTCAGAATAGTTTAAGGTTTCAAAAAATTGTTCTTAAAATTCCTACACTTTGAACGTTACAATTTTAATTGTTCCACTCAAGAAATGTTTAATTTGTAAGTGAAAGTGTTGAGCTCTTATGTGTAAATATCAATTGGACAATTATTTATTTGAAACGATATAAAACTAGGATAATTCAACTTCTAATTTTAAAATTGTTCAATAGGGTCATTGCGAAATAAAATTGATTTGGTTTTCAATTTTAACTTAAAATACAATAAAAATAGAAAACCATTTTGACTATAAAGAAACGAATTTTTGTGAAGTAACTTTTTTTTATTTCATTCTAAAATGAGTTCATTTTTAAATAAAGAATACAGGCACTGCTTGGTAGAAGTGCCACGCCAAGAAATCTGTCAATTTATAAAAGTTTAAACATTTTCAATTTTAAAATTCAAAAGAGTTCCACCTTGAATGATTTAATTTGCAGTTCAGTTTTGACCCCCCCCCCCCCCAAAACTGGGAATATTTTTCCTCGATTAAAATTGTCACCCTGATTTTTTAAGAATCATAAATCGGCTGTTACCGATTTCAAATACTTTCTAAACGATTTATTTGCTAATTTTGTTGACTTGAAGAATAGAACATTGACAGCACAACAAAATAGCTAACGATTCATTCGAAAAACTACACCCAGAAGATGAATCATTCTATATCTGAAAATAAAAAACATATTATTCTCTCAAAAGTTGATTTCTTGAAAATGAAATATTTAAAAAATACCCTTTTCAAGAAAACACCAAGAAAGTCGTAAATACTAGATGTTTGTGCAGACTGTAGTTTATGGAAACTAAATTCTGGAAATTGGATATAATAACAAAAAAATTAGCGTATTAGAACCCTAACAAGTATAATTAATCTAGAGTAGACTTTTATATGGCTGGGTTTTACATTTTAGCAAACTGCATATTTAAAAAATTCTAAATTTTCATAATTTTATTTCCGTGAATAATATTTTTTTTGACTACAATAATTTATAGCTGATTTTAAAAAAGGTTTTGAACATCTAAGAGTTTCAACTGATAAAAATTCATTAGAAAAACGATGTTGTCTTGAGGAAACAAAAACATAAAAGTATGGGGTTTTTCATACAATTATATTTGTGCTTTTTCAAATTATTTTTTGCCAGTTTATGTAGGGAAACACTTTGAACAATACAGGGTTCGATACTAAAAAGAATAAGCGAGAAAAAATTCACAATAATAAGAAATATATTGTTTATCTATTTTTTAATCTTTGACCTCGCATTTTTTATGACATATTGTTATCAGTATAAAGTGCACAGGTGTTCAATCAATTTTTCATAGCTAAATAAAAAAATGTTTTTGAACACAAAAAATGACTATAGCTTGTGGAAAAATGCTAGAAACAAGCGCTACTGTTAGATTTCACTTTTCTCGGAAAAAATACACTCTTTTACTTAAAATCGAACCATTGAACGTTTGTGATCCCTGAAATTATATAAATTCCACTACCTTCATTAATATATTTTATTCTACAGGCGCATACTAATCGCGGATCCGACAGAGGACGAAGAAAGTTTATCCCACAGCCGCATAAGCATAGCCGTAAATGCTGACAATATGTGTTTCGTTCACAAGTCAGGTAAATGTAGAATTAGTCGAGGAAATATTAAATTAATAATAAAAATTTTATTTTACACATCAAAATATTAATAAACACTTCAGGTGGAAGTCCCATGGCTGAAAAACTAGTGACAAAGAGCATAACGATGGCAAAAAAGAGAGCAGAAGCAGTGAGAAAATTGATAGAAACCGCAACTGGTCCATTCAAAGACACCTGATGCGAGTAAAGCTTTTTATATTAAAAATAAAAACTTTTTAATACTTAAAAAATGGATATTTTATTGAAGGTTTCAGATTCATGTATGCGGTGGTAATAAATTAATACTTAAGCCTAATTTGTTCAATTAATTGTGTTTATTGACACAGCTATTTTTATAAGCTGCATGATTATTGCGGTAGGTCGAAAATGAAAATTCTGGAATTTGAAATCGTTACCACGCGAAAAAGTAGCGTGTTGGGAATCTAATAAAGTATACTGCTTAGTTACCCCGGCTCGATAAAAATGTTAAAAGAATTTATTTTTTGCAGAGTTTCTAAATTTTCCTGAGTTTTACTTTTTGTTTATATTCCTGGAAGTCAAAAAAGTCTTTCCAATTTTTCATGTGGATGTTATTAAATCATTTTCTGAGAGGTAATTTCTATTTAATTCGCCCACGTTTTCGAAAATCATTCATAAAACCTATCTAAATAAGAGATTTTTTCGGGTATTTTAAAAAAATTGGAAAGACTTTTTTGACCTCCACGAAAAAATTGAAACTCAGGAAAATTTAAAAACTCTGCAGACCAGAAATTATTTAAATATTTTTTTGAGCGCGGGTAACCAAGCTGCATATCTATCGATTTCAAATTAATTATACTTTTTTAGGATTATAATACTTTACTTTTTCGCGTAATGACGATTTCGAATTCCAGAATTTTTTATTTTCGAACCACCCTGATGTTTATGAAGTCTTTTTTTAGTACAAACAAGTTTTCTTCATGACTCGCAAAAACTCTTCCTGAGAAATTTCTCCGTCACCGTCTCTGTCTGCCTCCTCGATCATTTCCTGAAGTTCTTCGTCGGTGAGATTTTCTCCCAATTCTTTAGCGACTCTTTTTAGATTCTTAAAAGTAATTTTTCCTGTGTCGTCGTCATCGAATAAACGAAAAGCCTTGAGGACTTCATCCTTCGTGTCCTTTTCGGACATTTTGGTGGCTGTAATACTGAGAAATTCTTCAAAAGATAATGACCCAAGACCATCAGGATCGACGGCGGCTGTTAATTTCTTGATTTCTTCCTTCTTCGGCTCAAATCCGAGGGCTCTCATTGCAACTTTTAGTTCTTTTGTTGCGATTTTGCCACTACCATCGGGGTCGAAAAGATCGAAAGCCTCTCTGATGTCAGCTTTTTGCTCTTCTGTAAGTTCAAATTTGGCGGTGCCTTTCTTCCGAGATCCTCCTGCCGAGGGTTTCTTCGTTGTTGATGCCTGTTGATGTTGAATAAGTTTTTGATATTTTCACAATTAATATTCCAGTTCTATAAACAAATTTCTTAGTGGGAAAATGGATACATATGAATTCTAAAGACTGTAGTAAAATACATTATATGAAAAAAAGTTTTTCTTTTTGTAAAGTTTGGTAGTGTAGTGTAGTATATTTCGGCAATACTTAAATTTAAAAATAATGTAAGGTTTGAAGATAAACAAGTGCGTAATACAGTTTTAACGCCTGACAAAAATGATGAAAATTTATCTACCAATCATGTATTTATTCGTTGCACTCCTCTACTATTTACTCCTCTTTTCGCACGAGCGTCTTTTTAGGTTCCTTTTTTCGGGTAATTCTAAAAAACAGGTTGTAACAATATATCTCGAAAACCTCACAATCATTGATTGTTTTTGACAACCTGATTGGCTTTTCATTAATTGAAGTTTTTTTATATCTTACATTTGCAATGTTGGAAATCAAATCTACAAATAAAGAATAATGTATAGAAGTCCTGAAAATAAATCAACAATCCAACGGTTACATTTGGACAACCACTACAAAATGCTTCTATTGCAATTCCTGAAAAAAATGTGTTTCTTTGGACAAAAATAAAAAAGAGGAAAGAAAAATGAGAAGGCAAACAACCAAATCCCCTTCCTTATTTTTTTATTTATTTCGTCTTTTTTATTATTATTATCATTAAATCACAATATGGAAGCATTTATAATATTTACCAACGTTTCGGTGCTCATACAGCAATTATCATACAGCCTTTATCAAGGTAACAAAAAATTAGAGCAGATGGGAACAGCGGCTAAACAACGACGCTCACTCCTCGATACCCGAGATCTGAGTGTGGGTCAAAAGGAAAATCCGTTATAATCACACCAGAAATAAGAGAAAGTGTTAAAATTAAAATTTTGTATGACATGTTGAAAAAATTTAAGATTCATTTTCGTATACCATTTAAAATGAATTCAATAATAACATTTTGTAAAGATCCTTTAGATAAATTTGAAAAAGGTGGTGTTTTTTTACAAGATCACTTGCAAGATCTGTAAGATGACACGTGGGACAGACTAGCAGACTTCTAAATACTAGGATGGAGGAACACAAAAGTGATGCTAGTTTGGGACGTTGATATAAGAGTGTTCTTGCTAGACATACAAAAGGGTTTTCTGATGTTGACCACGAGTTTGACTGGGATAATGATGAAATTTTACATAGTGAAAGTAACGAGAGAAAGAGAGAATTCATGGAAATGCTTTATATTAAAAAACAAAAATAGTTGTACATTAATTTGAAAACTGTTTCGAAGAGAGAGCGTCGTTGTTTCGTCGCTGTTCCCACCTGCTCTAATTTTTCTTACCTTGATAAGGGTGCTTTATGAGCACCGAAAGGTTAGTAAATGTTATAAATGCTTCCATATTGTGATTTGATAACAATAAAAATAAAAAAGACGAAAGAAATAAAAAAGAGACGTAAGGGAATTTGTTTGGTTGCCTTCTCATTTTACTTTCCTCTTTTTTATTTTTGTCCAAAGAAACAATTTTTGTTTTGGTTTTAGGAATTGCAATTGAAGCATTTTGGTGGTTGGCCTTTGATCGCTGGATTCTTGTTTTATTTTCAGGAATTCTATACATTACCTTGAGTATTAGATGTTAAACAGGATGTTGAATTTGATTTTAATCTAATTTAAAATTCTTAAATTTCAAATAAGAAATAATCCTAGAAAACATGTTGCCAATTAATGAACATTTTTTCTTTTTAAATACTCTTGCGCGCATATATTAAAACTTTCAAATTGTCTCCTGCGTTGTTTTTCCAAAAATTTAATTTTTTTATTTTTCATGTTATTTTTCACAATTAAAACAAAAACTACGTATCATATAAAAAATGATTAATAACAAATTTGTAGCTCTTTTTTGGGTGAACGACTTTTGTCTATTTATTTTTTTCCTAGCTTGTGTCGTTTGTCCAAAAAAATTTTATTTTTATTTTTAATGTTGTGTTTTAACGAACAAAACAAAAGCTACACGTCCTATAAAAAAGTAATTTTTGATTTTTCACTATTTTTTGTGCGGTCAAAATTCTGAATTTTCGATATTTCAAGAAAATTTAAAAAGTTGTTAAGATAGTCTTGTAGGGCTTTTAAAAAACAACGTTTTTCTTTTATTTATTGTTTTTGAAAATGGTCTCAAACATTTTTTTAAATGCTCTATCTTTTGAATTTTTATCCAAAATAGCTGGAAAATGAACTTGACCTTCAGTTTTCGACACTAAAAGAGGGTACCAAACGCCAATCTAATATAGATTTTATTCTTTTCGAAGTTATTATGCTCAAGGCAGAAACAAATACACACATACATACAGACAAACATATTCGTAAAAACCTGTTTTTGGGGTTCAGAGGGTCTCAAAACGCGGACATTTGACAAAAACGGTGAGTGGTGGGGGAGGGGGGGGGGGGGACAAATTTTACAATACTTTTTCGGATGAGAATGTAAAAAACAAAATAAAAGAGAGAAAAGAACTGAATTTGATAGTTTCTTTTTCTTTTTTTTTTAATGTATAAGAACATCGTAGTTAAATATCATTAGATGTCAAAAAAGATTTACGTAATTCTGAACACTTTTTTGCTAAAAAAAAAAATTAAAAGCTTGAACAATTCTGGATTGTGTTAGTACTTTTCGACGGAAATTATTGGTATTTTATATTTAAAAAGCATTATCTTTCAAATAAGATTCATGATTTTGAAACAATTTTAGGTTACGTTATTGTTTTACATAAAAAATTTGGTATTTTCAAATAAAAATTGTTAGAATTTGAAGAATATTTAGAGTTTAAAAAAAAATCCAGATTATTTCAGTGTTCTTTGTCGGAAATTGGTATTTTAGTAAAAAGTTATTACATTTAAGTGCAATGATTTATTTGATTTGAAAGAATATTCATAGTCTTTTTTAAGAATAATGTGAGTGTTTTTTTTCGAAAATTTGTACAGATTTTAAAAAAGATTTACCGTTTTTTAACAATTTTACGTTATGTTAGCATTCTTTTCTTTTTTGGTATATTAGCGTTTTTTTTTTACCGAAAATCGGGTTTTCTAAACAAAAGTCAGTTGACTTTAAAAATTAAACTTACAATTTGATTGTCCAGACCACATCAATAAATTTTCATCAATTATTAGAAAAATTGCCCTTGCTTTTCTATTATTTTAGACAATTGGTATTATGAAGTAAAACGATGTTGTATTTAAATTAATTTTAGAATATAATTTAAAAATTGCCCCTGGCTGAAAAATTACACATATAGTTTGTATACAGTGGAAAAAATTACAATGTATATTTCACACTGTGTATAACTTATAACATTTGTTGGCTCTTTTATAAAGAAGTAATGAATAATATATAATCATTATTCGCTCAAAAAATGTTTCTGGTTGGAGAAACTCAAACTTTAGTTATATAAACAGATTTCTGGCTAAAACAATCAGAATGTCAGTTTAATTAGTAAAACAAGTTTCAATCGTAAAGTTTATATGTATGTACATTTGAAAGCGTTTGAAGAAAAAATTCGTTTACAGAAAAACGAATTTTTATGACACATGCGCATGATTTCAGCCCTTTTCGACGTCTATGAAGCGGGTAATTTAAAATTTAAAGTAAAGTAAAATTTCAGTAAGAAAAGAATAACTTTTTACTTCCTAGGAACAGAAAAGTGACTCAGATGTGAATAATGAAAATTATACATCTATAAGCTCGCATTTTACGATAATTATCAGTCCACTCACCGTAAAAACTGTGAGGAAATTTTTGTTGCAGATAATAGAATTTTGCGGTTATCTATGGAAAGTTACCGTATATAACTGATCAAATTACCGAAAATTTTCATAAATTTTCGGAAATTTGTGGAAATTAAAAAAAATGAATTTTGGGTAATTTGTGGTAAGTTACCATATTTACCTGTAAAATTACCATGAAAAAAAACAAGAAAATAATGAGACTTAAACTTTACTCATTTTCTACATTAGGGTCCTCTTGGCACTAAAACAATTTTCAGACCAGACGCCAACAATGTTTGATTCTTGTGAGGGATTTCTCACATGTTCAAAACTAGCAGAAAAATATGAAAAATATTGAAAATCAACAAAATGACGGAGATTTTTTTGAAAAATAAAAATTCTCATTTTCTTCTAAAAATATGCGGGATTTTTAAAAATTTTGCAAAAATGTATTGGTTAAAGATTGAAGAGTCTATGTCTAATGATATTATTACTGAAAAATCATGAAAAACGATACCTCAGATGAATTAAACGGGACAGAAAGCAAAAATAGTAACTTTGTGAAAAAATGCATTGCATATATTTCGAAGATTGTGGAAAATCTTGGAAAAAAATATATAGAAAGTTTTTGTAGATTTTTAAAGGAGGATAAACTTTTGTGTGTAAACTTTTTCCGTATATCGCGTATTTTGTGAAAAAAATTAGAGTTTTTTATTTTTATAAAAATTGCCGCCATTTTATTAATTATTTTATTATTTTTATATAAAAATATACAGACTGCAGATTTTGAAATATTGAGAAATCCCTGATCAGTATGAAACAAAGTTTAATATCTTAATTAATTGAAAAAATTCGGCATTTCAAATAAAACTTTCAAAGGCCATAAAGTTTTGTTTACATTTTATCCCGTTCTTTTTTCACTATATAACCCTTAAAAGACACACCTCCAAATAAAATAAATTATATTTTTGGCTGAAAAAAAATTATGAGTCAGGTTGGAACAATAAAAAATAGGAATAAAATATTTACAAAGCCTCAGGGATAATTTAACTATTCGAAAAAAATACTTGAAAAAAAAACTTAAGACAATCGGAAAAAGCGTAAAATCCGTGGGTTCACAGTGACCCCAAGTATCCTTTAAGTGTTTCTTCAACATTCAAGAACGAAAAAAATCAGCGATTGTTTCTTCAAAAAAGTAAATGATTTTTTCTTAAATATCAAAGTTTCCGTAAAAACCTAAGTTTTCAAAGGTGACGTTTTCTTGACCGGTGTTTGTAAGATTGTAGGATTTGAACTCGAAGATTGTACGATTCAAATTTAAAACTCTATTTTTTTATGCTTTTTTTTTACAAAATCGTGATAAAACTATTTGAGCCTTCGCAAAATATAACGCTGGTTTCAGACAACTTTACAAATAATCTTGAATAAAATCATTTATTCTTTACATCTCTATACTACTTCAAAACATACAATTTATAGGTTATCAAAACTAAAAAAATAGTAAACACATTAAATAAAAAAGTAAAAGTACTTACCATATTTTTTATCGCTAAATATAATGAAATTGACAGAAAGTATTATTTGACGATCAAGTTAAAACAAGTCCTTATCCGGGTTATTATAGAATATATACTGTTTATTTCCATGCTTATTCGTTTCGATGGAAATCACGTTTTCGTTGCTAACCTAACGTCCCATCCATGGAGAATAGACATAAGGAGACCAAAGTCCTGTACATTGACTTCGCCAAAAACGAGCATTTTTCTGTCTGATGTACAATAACGCATCGAAATGCTCGATCTTCTCGAGCGCCGCGCTAGTGTGGTACGCGTAAAGATGGCCGCCGTCATGGTCCGTGTAAATATAACCTCAAGGCTCAAGCATAAATACAACATTCCTAAATCATTTAAACAATTTGTTGATTCATGTATTCAAAAGGAAACCTTTGGTGCATTTTAAACTAATGAAAAATTCAATATTTATCAAATACAATAATCCTGACTTTCACGTTGAAATTAAAATCTTAATTATTCTCTATTTAAATGTTTATAACGCAAAGGTTATATTAAATCGTTAGCGCAATAATTCAAAAGTACCTATCTCGTCCATTGCAGGATCTCTACAGTTACACACACACACACTTCAAAGAAAGATTTTTCGCGGTGAATACAATTATTGAAATTATTCAGCTCTTGTTTTATGTCAATGACAATTTACCTCTGTAAATCACATATTACAATCGTGAATAATTCTGAATCTGTCAATGTCAACAAAACAAAAACAGCCGCCGCTCAATACGCGTGCGACACTAGCGCCTGGCACGGGAACGGGAAGTATTGTAAACATTATCATGCAACAAAAATTTGCTCATTTTCGGTTACACTACTTTGGTCTCCTTATGTCTATTCTCCATGGTCCCAACTTTAAAACTGTTATTACAGACAATTACCGACATTACTATTTCCTGCAGTAATCTACTTTATCGATTTTTAAGTTCTCAAAGTCGTTCTAGAGATCCTCAAGGGAGAGTTGAGACGCGGGGTACTCAAATTCTGATTGGTGCCGCTGTACCGGAACCCGCTTTTCTAAAAATGGCGCGATTTTCAAATAGAGTGTTGATTCCACAACAGATTTAATACAAAATAAAGAGAATATTGTTGAATTAAACATTTAAAATAAATGAAATGTTATTAAATATCACTTTCAGACATATATATTATACAAATTTCCATAAATGATATTTGATAAATAAATACATTTTGTAGGTTGGAAGCTGGTTGAACTCTAAAATTGCATCTTTCATGATTTGTCACTTGCTTTCCAATCTGCTTGATTGATATTCTGAATCCACAATTCTTGAAGTTTGGGATCTCGCGGAATTTGTTTCTAGAAAAACCCGTTTTTAGATAAATTATTGCAGTATAAAATACAGCAATTTACCATTTTTGCAAAACACTTAAATCTCACAAAAATATTTTCAATATTTCTCTTCGGAAAGTAGGTTATACACAACCTCTTTTTAACTTCTTTATTAATCACAAAACTCGCATATCACTTCACACATCATAGCTTCAATATAAATAAATTCAGTGAAATTAGTTATAATAAATAATGGGCATACATGACGCAGTTTTCATTTTTTGATCCTTTTGCTTAAACACGAAAATTTCTCTAGGCTCGCTCGCGTGCTGTCACGTATTGCGCTACACGTAATTTTTCGAACTTTTCGCGCCGCAGTGAAATATCAAGTTTCGGTACAGCGGCGAGCATTGGAGGGGGAAACGTGTCTCAACTCTCCCTAGAGGATCTCTAAGTCGTTCTTACCGACCTCACTTTTTCAATTTTCCGATTTTTTTTTTTGAATCTAAGAACTTGCTTTGTAAATAAAATATCGGGCTGAAACTTTGGAAAATGTATGGGAAGACAATAAACTACGTTTACGTACTTTATTCGATGAGGAATTTCGTAAAAAATTATTTTCGAAGAAATTAAAACTGGGTGCATTTTTTGAACCTAAGAACTTTTTTTGTAAGTGGAATATCGTCTTCAAACTTGGAGAAATGCAAGAGCCGACAGTGAAGTACGTTTATGTACATCATTTGAGTATAAAAGATGCAAAAAAGAAAATTCCAACTAAATGTCAACAACGGTTGCCAGTTCGGTCGGTATTCGCGATGAGCACGAAAATTGATGAAAATGCGATGTCTGGCGGCCACTAAACGAGGCCAATAGCGATTTCAATACTTACATAATCCAACATTGAAACAACATATTTCACTCAACTTTTATGCTGGACACAACTTTTAAAAAATATTATTTTAAGAACACCGCAACATCAATCTTTGACAGCGTGGACCCGATATTTCAGATGTACACGAGCCACGAGCCAGCTGATAGAGCCTCGATTAGTGGCCGCCACTCGCATTGTCGTGCCCATCGCAAATACCGACCGAACTGGCAACCGGAACCGGAGCTGACATTTAGTTGCAATTTTTCTTTTTGTATCTCCCGGGCGAAAGTATCGGATAGGAATTCCTTCCGAACCAATCCGAAATCATCCGAATTATTCCGGAATCTGTATCCGAATCAATCCGAGTTAATTCGAACTAATCCGATTTTTTTTTACATTTCGTTCGATCCAAATCGGTCAAAAATTAATCCGACCCAATCCGGTTCAATCAGAACTTCCAATCCGAATGAATCCGAACCAAATTTTCAATCCGAATGAATCCGAACTCGGATTGACCAAAGACGATTTTCAATCCGAACTCGGATTCATTCGAATTAACTTGGATTGGTTCGGATACAGATTCCGGAATGATTCGGATGATTTCGGATTGGTTCGGAAGGAATTCATATCCGATACTTTCGTCAGGGCTTTGATACTCAAATAATGTATACATAAACGTACTTGACTGTCAGCTCTTGCATTTCTCAAAGTTTGAAGCCGATATTTTCCTTATAAAAAAATTTCTTAGGTTCAAAAAATGCACCCAGTTTTAATTTCTTCGAAAATAATTTTTTGCGAAGTTCCTCCTCGAATAAAGTACGCAAACGTAGTTTATTGTCTTCTCATACATTTTCCAAAGTTTCAGCCCGATATTTTATTTACAAAAAAATTCTTAGATTCAAACAAAAAATCACGTGCGTCCTAAACTATGACCCAAGACAGATTTATGTGTAAACATCTTCGGTAAACGTTGACTGAAATTGAAATCTTTACTAGAGAACTGCTATTTTGCATTTTTTGGGGCACTTTCCAAGAATAATAACAATTCACAAAAATTTTATAACAAGTAGCTCTTTTTTCCATTTTTTTCTAAATCAAGCTTTTCCCATTTAAAACCCTATTTTAATTTCGAAGGCTCCGTGGTACGGGTTAAATTCGACAAAAAAAAAGAAAACAAGAAAAATGTTAAGTTGATAAACTCTGTAAATATAAATTAAGTATTTATTTTTAAAATTGAACTGTAGTACGACTCTTAACAATAGAATTATAATAAAATTCATTTTATAAGACGATTCTGAATCTGTTTATAATTAAATAATTTATAGATTTTTACGTTAAAAATGGAACTATTTCAATTTGAATGCCTTACGTAATTAATGAAATGTATGCATCCGATTGAAACTTCAAAATCTTTTTTCAATGTTCAAAAACATTTTAATTAATATATTCATAATTTTAGAGTTTTCATTGTTTCATTTTTTTTTAATTTTTCATTTAAGATTTTCAAGAAACAACTTATAATCACTAAATTGTACTGTTTTTAAGTTAAAATTGTTCAAAAATGATATAATTTTCAACACTTAAAAAATTAATTGATTCATTCTTCAAACTATTTTATTTGGGACCGTACTTAAATTACGTAACAGCTTAAGGGAGAGGGAGGGGTCCTTCATTCATGTACGTAACTTTCGGAAATTCACAAATTAAATAAGTAACTCGCAGAAATTGTTCAGAAATTTAATATGAATGCAACTTTACGCACCAAAGAAAACTGGTGAGTGAAAAAAGGAACCTAGCCAACAACAATTTTTTTTTTGATTCAGGAAAAAGTCAGGGATTTGGAAAAAAAATCTTACAAAAGTCCGAGATTTATATAACTTTAAATAACTGTCAAACCGATTAGATTTGAGAATTTCCAACTTTTATTTGAAATTATTTTATTCCGCTTATAAAAGATTCTAGGTTCAAAATGTTACAAATGTAATATTCTGGTTTTTGAATATTAATTAATGGTCAGGGAAAATGAAAAGGTGGTTAGGGAAAAATTAGAGAATTTTTAAAATTAAGTTTTGCGGTAATCCTAATATATAACATTCTTCTTAGTAATTAATTTGCTTTGTATTTATATTTCTTTTTTTGCAGTTGCTTCTTCCTGAAAATGATCTTATTATAAATATTATATTATTTTATTTATTTATTATTTATATTTATTTATTTTTTTTTTTTCATACTTTTTCTCGGATGAACCCGGTTTTTCGTCATA
>CAKNXH010062639.1:1096-90240 GCA_932178445.1 Andricus quercusramuli
AACCACCGCAGGGTACCACTAAGAGCAACTGCCATCTAAAAAAAAAATGTCAATAGCCCCCAGTAGAACCGCGGTAAAATACACCTATGGCCACGTCTCACATGCGTGAGATGGGTTGTCATAGGGAACGACGAAATCACAACGACAGGCCGGCGAAACCCTCGTGTGTCTTGAGGACACGAAGCGACCCAAGGATGATAGCTTTGTACATCCATCTCGCAAGTGCCTTGGCATATTTTTGGCACGCGGGTATGGCTTTAGGGTTACGAACCAGTGATAATTTAGCACCTCTGAGAGCACCTATTACAAGGACAATTACTCGTACCGAATATTTTGGGTACAGTCGTTGCAGCTCTCTTTTAAGGTCTTTATACCTCTCCTCTTTTTCTTTCTCCTTTGCAGTGATGTTGTATTCGGACGGAGCCGAGAATTTGATCACGAATATAGTTCATTTCTCGAAGTCTTCGAGAACAATGTCAGGCCTCGAGTGCGCAACGGATACTGCTGCCCGAAAATCGTAGCTCCAGAAAGTCTGGCACTTCTCGTTTCGGACAATTGACTCTATATCCCTTCGAGCGTTCGGCAGGGCAGGGTCGCGACCAACACCGTAAGAGCGACAAAGGTGGTAATAAAGTACTCTTAGGGCCGCATTATGTCTATAGATGTACGTTGTTCCTGCGTGGGTCGGACACACCGATAGTATGTGTTCTAGGTACTCAGCGTGTGCATGACACGCTCTGCACACGCTCTGCACATTTGAGGAAAGCAAAAGTTTGCTCCTCCGACAAGGACTGTTTTTCTATATTTCTGTGAAAGTTTCCATGCATATGCTTGTCGAGTAGCTCTTGGTGAAATTTTCCAACCTCTGCTTTCTTTACTTCGGCTTTTAGACGTGAAGCATCTAGATGGAGTAATGCACTTTCCTCACTTCTGATGTTAAAATTTAGGCCAAGGGTCTTGGCAGCTTGCTCCGCGGCTTTGTAAAGGAACGCTCGTTCGCCAATCACCTCGCGGTTTCTGAACATCTTTAGGAGAGGATCTCTGCCATTCGCAACGATGTAAGCTGTACTTAAAACAATTCGGTTATGAAGACATTGGAGATTCAGAAGTCCGCGTCCGCCTTGACGGCGTGAAATGTATAATCGCGGAACTGACGAATTGATATGCAAGCTTTTATGCATATGCATGATCTTACGCGTGGTGACATCAAGGGCCTTAAGCTCGTTCTTCGTCCATTGAAACACCCCAAACGAGTAGAGTAGAACCGGGATGGCAAGCATGTTAGTCGCAGATACCTTGTTCAACGCCGAAAGATTGCAAGACCAAATCTGTCGAAGAAGATGCTTGAATCTGCTTCGGAGAGACTCCTTCACTGATGTTACGTCCTGAATGCGGCAGAAGTGTGATGCAAAAAAGTAAAGGGCTCATACTATCCTACTACTATGAAAGACGCCCCTCTGGAAGGTGACCTTGTTCGTCGTCAGACGATGATTCCTAGATGAGATGGTAAATCTAGTTTTCCAAAGAGGCATCAATCTCTCTATGCATCTCACTATGTGTGGATGTACCTGCAAGCTTTCCAACAGACAGATGATAAGTCTATGAGAGGTTGAACCGAAAGCTTTCCAGTAGTCAATCCAGGCCATTGACAGGACGCACTGATGGACTGTAGCATCTTCACAGACACACCTGTCAATCAGCAGGTTCTCTCGACGACATATATATATATATATATATATATATATATATCAAGAAGAGAAGTAATCGATTATAACATCTTACGGGACAAGGTGGACTTGCTGCAGTCAGAAAATCGCTTCCGGTACTCTGTTACCACTCGTAGTAAATATTTTTTCTGACTTTCGTCTACAGTAAAAAAAGGAATGCAAGCCAGATATCTATTAGAGAAATATCTGTTTTATTTCTGAATTCCAAGAGAAGACTAGTAAAAAAAATCAGAAGCTGTTTCAACAATGTATGTTCCCTTGTAAAAATGACAGATAGGTATCAATAGAAGCCATTTAGAAAACGTATAGGATGCAGATGGAATTGTATAAGGTCCTTACTGGTTTCTAATAGGATTCTTATTTTGCATTGGTTTCTAAAAGGACTTATTTGGTTCTTATGTTCTTTTTTTAAATTTTTCTAAGTGGATACAATGAGGTATTCTTCTACTTGACATATCATCAAGTACAAAATCTGCTTTATTCAAAATGTTACAAGTACGAAATTGCTCCCCTAACAGGTTCTCATATGATTTTAGTGGCCTGTTGGAATCGAATTAATCAGGTAAAAATTAGAAGAGAAATATTTCAAGTGGTTCTATTAGGAACCTATTGGGATATGGTTTATTCCAAGTGCTACAAGTACGAAATTGCTTCCCTAACAGGTCTTATCAGGTACTTAAGTAGACCTTTATAAACACCAAATTATCAGTATAAAGTCGTATATTATTCATGAAAAACAAATGGGAATTAAAAGACGGCCCAAAAATCATGATTAGCACAAAAATTCACAGGACACCTTTTTTTTCATTTACGACGGGATTTCTCTGGCACCCAGTAAAACAGAGTAATGAGGATGGGATTTAAAAAGTAATATTTTATTCCTATCGAATGGCTGATAGTGAAGGGAAATATTGAGTTTAAAGTCGATGCAGCCGATATTGACAATTCTGAAAAAATGTACAAAAACTTCTGGTTTTCTTATGGGAAGTACGTGTTAAACTTTATGAGACTTGTGCCAACCCGAAAATATTTTTCATACAGTGAAAACAAAAATAATTTATTTTTGTGTAGATTTCAACAAATTGGCGGTTGATATGCATACAAATTCGAAAAAAAATCCAATTCATTTTTGGACCATCATAATGCACATACATCACGTCACGTGTATCGAAACTCGCATACAGTTATGCAGCAGAGGCGAACGCTTGATGTTCCTGATTATCGCTTGAATAAGAACTTACTCTAAAAAATGATTGTCAAGAATACAGTTCGTATACACGGAGAAACTTTGTACTGGAAAAGTTACTAAATTAGGTTACAATTGAGGGACAAAAGCGATAATTTGTATATTTTAATACAGTGGTAGTAAGCTGTACTATTTTCATATGAAAGTTTCTTGTTGATAATACCAAGTCTTAGTATTTTCTGTAGCAAAATCCTAGATAGGATAAATTAGTAGAGACATTATTAAATTGTATTAAAAGAATAGAAGTAATAAGTATCTGAAATAACATAAAAGACTAAATTTGTAAGAGGAACTACTATTGTCTGTAGGAATATGAATTGTACCATGACACTTCCTATTTCTTGTATTATAGATTAAGACAAATTCGGTAGATTGCTCTGGAATATTAGTAAGTTACTAAGTAAGCCAGCCTAGCGTTGGACCGAGCGCAGCTGAGTGTAAAGGATGTGAGCCGAACAACACAATTAAAAAACAAACCACATATTAAGTGCAAAAAATGATTTTAAAATCTCGTTATTAGGATATTTGATTACGTTTTAAGATATGGTGCTTAGAATTTGAAAAATGCCATCTGTGTGAATAAGCAATGAATGATTTAATTAAACTTAATTGAAGTGCTAGCATTTACTTGATAAAGGCGATACATTTCTGAATCGCATAATCTGGTTTAGCAGGATGGAATATCGCCGTGCTGCCGCGTCGGAGACCCGTGATCGATTCCCACAAGCCTTACGTTAATCACATTTTTCTATTTCAGTTTGTAATATAATATTCCTGTATGTTTATAATAAATTTATAAACTACATTTATATAATCATTTGTACTGTACAATTGCAAGTTAAATAAATATAATCATGTTAAATAGTTCGATATCATATACTCCTATAGTCAGCATGTACGTCGTATACTTGTATAAAAGAGTAACTGTGTCGTGACCTTCAACGAGACGGGGCGCGTGTTGGGTTTATTTTTTTCGTCTGCTAATCCGACTGTACCAATTTTCACTAAGTCATTTACTGAATCAGTGCGCCGGTCTCTCTCGACGTTACAACAGTTGTTTGCAAATATTGCAATCTTCTGCAGATATTAATGCAAGAAATTTCCAATTTTCTTCTACCGAAATTAGTAAGTGGCTGTAATACATTGCTTGCTAGTTTACTATAGATGTTTGTAAATACTTCAAACCTTTTTTTAAATAAATTTAACATGTTTAGATTTGATTCCAATTAATTTTGTAGTTCGGCATGTAGTTGCCAGTTACTACTCGAAGTAGTAAGCATTACAAAAGTTCCGCCCTGTCCCTCCATTGCAAACTAGAAATAGTAAAATCTAGTCTGATTTTTAGCAAATAGTACAGCAAAAGGTTTCTGCGTGTATTATTCCAATCACCTTCACTAATTATTGTTCATCATGTGAAATATGTAATAGTGTACATTTAATTATTACTTGAGCATTTATGCAATCATGTATTGTAATTTCCTAAATCTTTTATTCCAAGATTATTCTCTGAATTCACTTTTGTAATTTTCGTTCAAGTTCAAACCGTGATTCTGTCTAGAAAATAGCTAATCTACACAGCGCCAATGTAGCGTCAGGCTAGTATTGCGTACACAGACAGGGTTCAGAAAAAAACATGTTTCAACACTGCCCCGAAATTTTTCCACGCGGGAAAGTATGTAGATTGCACCCCTTCATAGTGGGAAAACAATGAGTTTTTAATCGAAAGAAAGAGTTGGACTATTAAATGAATATGAAATACAGGCTGCGAAGTACTATGGACGTATTCACTATGGGTGTTTTTATTTGTGCTCATTTTATGAGCATTTTGCTTCCTCATAAGTATCAAAGAAATTTGCTTCCTCATAGAGGGAGGTTTCTCCGAACGATAGAAAAAAATTGACTTTTTCAATATTTTTCAAGCTCATTTTTCTGTCTTTCCGAAAACTTGATTTTCAAAAAATTATATCGCCAACCAAAATGTCAATTCATGTGTTCTGTTACAACGAACAACTTTCTAACCTACCGAAGCCTTATATTTCAAATTAAAACCTCATAGAAACAATAGTAGCTTTTCTTAAAACTTTCTAAGCCGCTATTCATTAATCACTTATGGTCTTTGAAAGTTCATCAAAAGATCAATCCACGCGTCTCGAAGACGCTAACAATTACACCAAATTCAGTACTGTTATATTTCCAATGCAAAAAAATCCTTTTATAAACAAGGAAACTAATTTTGTTGAACAATTTAAAAACGATATTGGTAGGTTATAGTATATCATGAGAAGTTCTTAAGGGGATTTATCAGCGTTATAAAAAGGAATTCCAGTTTCCGGCCGCACGGTTTTCGTACTTTGTGTGCTCGCTATTTCGCACTTCGCGGGCTAACACTCTCTTAGTTAGCTTAATCGTTATGACCTGCTTTTGGTTTAATTATGTACGTTTTACATAGAAAGAGAAACTAATTTACTTAAGGTTCTATCGACCTTAAGGAACACATTCTCATCAAGACACTCGCGCTTCGCGCTCAATATTTAGTTTAAAAATTATGTAAACCTTGCGCTCCACTCTCGTTTCTGTTCATCGTTTAATGTAAACTCAAAAGTTTGAGCGCGATCACGGCGCGCGATTTGGTTATCGCGGTTCGCAATTACAATATGTTATGTTCTATGTTCTTCCGTTAAAAATGACTAAATTTGTATTTGCTTTAAAATGAAGAAGGAAATTCCTTCACTTCAGCGTACATTTCTGTATCTTTCTAATTAATCATACAATCAGAAAGATTTCTCCAACTATCTGAAAAGGGGCGAAAAAAAGTATCTAAGTTGTTTTTGGAACATATGTATGATAAATTTTTAAATGATTATTGAAAAATGGACATTTGACAAAAACCGGGGGGGGGGGGGGGCGTTAAATTTTACACAAATCTAATACCTTCTCTAGATGAGAATGTAAAAATACAAATTTTCAAGTACCATGAGCATTAATGATGATTATTTTATTGTTTTAATGGTTAGAAATAGTACTGAAAACATAAAAACAATGAAATATTGTGAAAAAACACACGAGATAAAAAAGAAATGGAATAAGCAAAGTATTGATGAGAATGTGCCCACTTATCGGGCTGATTTTTTCACTGTAAATGTAATTTCTTACGAATAAAACAAAAACTGCACATCCTATGAAAAAGTGTTCAATAACAAATTTGTAGATCTTTTTCTTACACACAAACTTTGTTCAATCATCATTCGTCCTATCTTGCATAGTTTGGCCGTAAAATTACATTTTTGGATTTTTAATTATTTTTTGTGCAATAAAAATGTGAATTTTCGATTTTTCGAGAAAATTCAAAAAGTCGTTAAGATAATTTTGTAGGGCGTGCAAAAAGAAACATTTTTCTTCTCTTGACTTTTTTTCGTATCGTGCGTTTTTCGACTGAATATGTTAATTTTCGTTTCTTATTTTGGATTTTGCAAATGCTGTAACTCTGAAAATTTCCATTTTATCGAACAATGTCATTGGAATAAATTGTTTGAATTTTTTATTTCTATGAGCGGCTGTACATATAATTTTCAAACTTTGAGAAAAAATGATCTGAAATTTTTTCAAAATGCTCTCACTTTTTGAATTTTTATCCAAAATGGCTGGCTAACGAACTTGACCTGTATTTTCGGACCACGAACCTGGGTGCAGAAGAAAATTTGAATAAAAAAATTCCTTCGAAAGTTATCGTGTCGTCAGACTACAGACAGACAGACAGACATATTCGTAAAAACCATTTTTTCTGACTCAGGGGGTCTCAAAACGTGGAAATTTGACAAAAACCGGGGGGGGGGGGCGGGGGGTCAAATTTCACACAAATCTAATACCTTCTCTAGATGAGAATGTAAAAATACATATTTTCAAGTATTATGAGCATTAATGATACGTAATTATTTTATTGTTTTACTCGTTAGAAATATTATTGAGAACATAAAAACAATGAAATATTATGGAAAAACACACACGAGATGAAAAAGAAATGAAATAGGCAACGTTTTGATGAGAATGTGCCCACTTATCGGGCTGATTTTTTCACTGTTAATGAACTTTTTTACGAATAAAGCAAAAACTACACATCCTATCAAAAATTGACCAATAACAAATTTGTAGATCTTTTTCTTATGCACAAATTTTGTTTAATTATGATTTGTCTTATCTTGCATAGTTTGGCCGTAAAATTGAATTTTTTGATTTTTAATTATTTTTTGTGCAATAAAAATGTGAGTTTTCGATTTTTAAAAAAAATTCAAAAAGTCGTTATGATAATCATGCTGGGCGTGCAAAAAGAAACATTTTTCTTCTCTTGACTTTTTTTCGTATCGTGCGTTTTTCGACTGAAAATGTTAATTTTCGTTTCTTTTTTTGGATTTTGAAAATGCTGTATCTCTGAAAATTTTCATTTTATCGAAAAATGTTATGAAAAAAAATTGTTCGAATTTCCGAGTGCTATGAACAGCCGCAAATATAATTTTCAAATTTTGAAAAAAATGCACTAAAAAATTTTCAAAATGGTCTCACTTTTTGAATTTTCATCAAAAATATCTGGCTAACAAACCTGACTTTCATTTTAGGATAATTGAAGAGTATACCAAAGCCCAATCCAATTTGTCAATTCTTTCGAAAGTTATCGTGCTAACAGACTACAAATCTACATACATCAGCACCCACATACACACATACACACATACACACATACACACATACACACATACATACAGACAGACACATTCGTAAAAACCTGTTTTTGGGTTCAGGGGGTCTCAAAACGTGGACATTTGACAAAAACCGGGGGGGTCAAATTTTACACAAATTTAATACCTTCTCTAGATGAGAATGTAAAAATGCAGTGACACTCAGTACTAGCTGAGTTTGTATTTTCGATGCCTGAGCCGCGGCCCTAGTCAAAGCTGCGAGCTCGGCTACGCGGCAGACGCCCCGTCGCGCGAGTGGAGACACTCGAGCGCGTCGAATTACCCGGAACGAATCACCCTCCTCATTGCTATGAGATGCAGGCCCGTTCAAAAAACTGAAATTATGAAAGCATTGTGTGGTTCAATTTTAATTAGCAGAAATAGTTTATTCATACAATTCCAAGAAAGTGGATGTAAGATTCATGAAAATCGGTTAATATTTGCACTAATAATGGAAATGTTGAAGTGGACACGATAGCATTTCGTTCCAAAGGTCTACACTCTATACTCTCTACAGCCTTCAATTTTGCCCCAATCCGCAATAATTTTTTTTTTAATTGAAGAGCGCTAAATTTCTAAGAGCACCTCAGTCAGAGATTCTTGCATTTTCATTTGTTTATGTATTTTATGTTTACTCGAAATATGAGAAAATCGAGATTTTTCACAAAATCATTTAATTAATTGTTATAAACAAATGACATTAACAAACAGCCACATAGTGTAATCTTTGTTGAAAAAAATTTGTTTTCGGATGAGTATGCTTTACATTATAGTGAGAGTGTCTGTTAGTCAGAATGTCAACATCAATTTTGAATATCAAAAAAGTATCTCTCATATAAACAGAATAAACCATTTTTTGAAACTTCAAAAATCGGTAATGGTGCGTCATAAAGGGTTCATGAATAGGTCAATCGATGCGTTACAAGGACGTGAACAAATATACTACTTGTAATATTGTCGTATTTTGGATATCAAAAAAGTTTTTCTCATATAAACAGAATAAACCATTTTTTGAAACTTTATAAATAGGTACTGGTGGGTCATAAAAGGTTCATCAATAGGTCAATCGATGCATTTCAAGGGTGCGAACAAATACTCTACATGCAATGTTGACGTATTTTGAATATCAAACCAGTTTTTCTTATATAAACAGAATAAACCGTTCTTTGAAACCTCATAAATCGGTACCAGTAGGTCATGAAAGGTTCATCAATAGGACAACCGATGCCTCTCAAGGACGCAAACAAATATTCTACATGTAATATTGTCGTGTTTCGAATATCAAAGAAGTTTTTTTTATATAAACGGAATAAACCGTTTTTTGAAACTTCATTAATCGGTAATGGTGGGTCATAAAAGGTTCACCAATAGGTCAATCGAACAAATACTCTACGTATAATATTGTCGTATTTTGAATATCAAAAAAGTTTCTCTCATTTAAACAGAATGAACCATTTTTTGGTACTTCATAAATCGGTACTGGTAGGTGAGAAAGGTTCATCAATATGTCAATCGATGCGTTTCAATAAGGATGCGAACAAATACTCTGCATGTAATATTGTCGTGTTTTGAATATCAAAGAAGTTCTTATTAGATAAACAGAATAAACCATTTTTTGAAATTTCATAGATCGGTACTAGTGGGTCATAAAAGGTTCACCAATAGGTCAATCGTTGCGTCTCAAGGACGAGAAAAAATACTCTACTTGTAATATTGTCGTATTTTGAATATCAAATAAGTTTTTCTTATATAAACAGAATAAACCATTCTTTGAAACTTCATGAATCGGTACTGGTGTGTCATAGAAGGTTCATTAATAGGTCAATCGGTGCGTTTCAAGGATGCGAACAAATACTCTACATGTAATATTGTCGTATTTTGAATATCAAACAAGTTTTTCTGATATAAACAGAATGAACCATTTTTTGAAACTTCATAAATCGGTAATGGTGGGCCATAAAAGATTCATCAATAGGTCAATAGATGCGTTTCAAGGACGCGAACAAATACTCTACATGTAATGTTACCGTGTTTTGAATATCAAAGAAGTTTTTCTTATGGGTAATTGTCAAATTGTAGGCAAATTTTAGCACCTTTAGTGGCAATCATATTATTATTAGGAATTAAATATTTCATAACGGAAATTGATCTTATCACATGTAAAACTTTTAAATCAGAAAGGGGAAGTTATGAAAATCAGAAATAATAGTGAATCCATGCGCACGCGCATATAATCAGTCGTACACTGTTCTATTGTACCGTACTATAATGATGCGAGGAAAATGTTAAAGTTCAACCTTTTTTAATGTTTATAAAAAAAGAACAGATTTCAATTTAAAAAAGTCACCTACTTATGAAAGAAATCACCGCCAAGCAAGTATCGAAATGGTTTTCATAATTTTTTTTCACCCCGAAAATGGTTTTTAACGCACGTACGGTAATGTCGTTTTTGTTGTCAAGATGCAATTTTCAGCTTTAATATTGGATTCACAAAAAAGAGATTTAATATTTTAAGCTAAATTTGATAAAATCTTGTATTAAACGATACGCCTAATATTTCTGTATTTATTACTCAACTGTAACTAAAATATTTTACTAGAAAAAAAGACGTACGGTAATGACGTCTGAAATGGCAAAAATTGAGGGACAGACTTCAAGGCTTTTACAACATTATTTATTTGACTTAAAAAATGTGCATACATTAAATTTATGTTCATGTGAAGTTTACAAACTTCATACGTTAAGCGTTTTTCAGTTTACTGTCCAAGAAAAAGGAGAAAATCAGTTTATCCTTGTGCAAAGTGAGGTTGGGACACCGTACGGTAATTACATTTCGGGTATTCTTATATTAAATTAACGTAAATAGGAAGAGAAATAAACAAAAAAAAGAACTGACCATTTTGCAGAGGATGATAATAAGTGTTTATTACAAAAAAAAATCAGCACGAGTTTCCAAGTTAATGTTATATTACTGAGACTTCAAGTTTGCCTTTAATTTGACAATTACTCTTATATAAATAGAATAAACCATTTTTTGAAACTTCACAGATCGGTAATGGTGTGTCATAAAAGGTTCACCAATAGGTCAATCGATGCGTTTCAAGGACGCATACAAATACTATACTTGTAATATTGTCGTATTTTGAATATCAAAAAAGTTTTTTATATAGACAGAATGAAACATTCTTCGAAACTTCATAAATCGGTACTGGTGGGTCATAAAAGGTTCATCAATAGGTCAATCGATGCGTTTCAAGGATGCGAACAAATACTCTACATGTAATGTTGTCGTATTTTGAATATCAAACCAGTTTTTCTCATATAAACAGAATAAACCGTTCTTTGAAACCTCATAAATCGGTACCAGTAGGTCCTGAAAGGTTCATCAATAGGACAACCGATGCCTCTCAAGGACGCAAACAAATATTCTACATGTAATATTGTCCTGTTTTGAATATCGAAAAAGTTTTTTCCATGTAAGCAGAATAAACCATTTTTTGAAACAATTATTTTCGCAATAAATAATAAAAACTTTGTTTAGAAATAAGAAGAGTAACCGTAACTTATTATTCCAATAAAGTCCCGGCAACGTACCGCTGAGTAGTAGCAAGGTTAAATATTCAGATTTACATTTCAAGATTTAAATTTTTATGTTTTATTCTTACTTACTTTTATGCTTCTATGACATGATAAAATTACACACAAAAATGATAAGAGGAATTAATTCACAAGTATTTTCAAACTGCATAAGTGGACTTAGAAAGAAAATAAATAATTTTTAAATTATTAGCAGGGGAAAAGTATGAAATACTGCGAATTTGTAAGGTGTAAAACTGTTGAATGTGTATTATCATGTGCTGATCACATTTTTCCAAATGTAATTCATCAAACCCAAAATATCACCGAAATTCATGCACCATTCATAATAGGAGAATGCATCTTTTTATGAATGTGTTATGCTTTGGTGAGTTGGTAAGCCAACGGATTTTAATGAGATCCTTTTATTGCAGTTCGCTGTCTAAGTGCGACAGTAGCTAAGCTGGCTGTAGGCAAATGTCATTTGTACTTGCGTCATTCGTTAGACTTACAATTGAAACAGAATGACATTTATCTGTAGCGGATGAATTTTCTCTGGACTACATGTGATCAAACGAATGATATGCACATACATCACGGAACATGTATCAAAACTCGCGTATAGTTGTGCAGCAGAGAGGAAAGCATGATTTTCATGATTATCTTTGAAATCAATATAATGAACACCCGACATAAGAACAGTTCCGGGCATGACTTGCTTGGCCTGTATCCAAACTTGAAGAGGCGAGGCCGCATGAACCTTTTCTGTGGGATTTGGACGCATAATGTAACCTGATGCAACTAAAACGCTAAGAGGTGGGCACTTAAGCTCTTCGTCATGCTTGGTTGAACGCATCCTCTGTGCCGACCAAGCGTCTTCTCTCATCATGAAAGTGCAGAGGCCATCAGTTCTAGGACAATCGCAAACCGGAGGTTCTTATGTCGAGCGTTGAATGCATTCAAAATTTTTCAATCTGCAGATTTCATTCAAAGTGCGTCGATTGCACGACTGAATAGTGGGGAAAAAATAAATTTTCCATGAAAATATAAAGATAAGACTATTACGTGAATGAGAAATTATTGTAACAATTAATAATAAATAATTTTTTTAGCAATAAGAAGATACAAAAATTTCATTTTGTTTCATTATTAATTCGTTTCATGTCTTTATTACATAAGTTTCACTGTTTAAGAAATAATTAGAGTTGAAAATTATGTATAATCGTTATAGCTGAACATTTTTCATCTAGTTCATCAATTAATAAAATATAGTACAGGTGTAATATTTTCATCCTCAATTATAACCAGAGAGCGGATTAGAGCAACTGTGAATTCAGCTGGAGAGCGCCGCTCGACTGTCACACGTGGAGAACTCCTATTAGACTCACTCATTTGTTCTATAAAATAAATCTTGAATTCGACCATTTTTGTTTGAAATTTCTTAATTTTTGGAAGTTTTGTATTTCAAATTTCACAATGTCGTAGTATCGAATACGAATATTAAAAATGTCAGGACAATTACACTTTAAAATATTTCAGAATTGCGAAATTTTATATTAAAATCCTTGATAATCAGTTTTTAATTTCAGATTTAAATATTCTACATTTCTTGGTTTCAATTCCAAACCTAAACAATTTCCTGGTTTTTAAATTCTTCGAAATCGCACACTATGAAATTTGAAAGACTTGATAGTTTCACAATTTTCAGTTTAATGGATTATTAATTTCACAATTTTAAATGAAATGCCTTCAGAATAAATTCAAAATAATGAAAAATGAAGACAATAATATCTCAAATTCAAGCCTTAGGAATGAGAATATTTTCGAACCAGGCATTAAATATCGATTTATTTATCGTAAAAGGGTTTCAAAAGTTCGACATTTTGAACTCAGTTCAAACAAACGATCTTTGTATTGAACAATTAAATGTTTTCTCTAAAATTTTGAGTGGTTACAAATTTAGAGTTGTAAATTTCCATAGAAAACGCTAATTTCTTTTTTTCAGTTTGGATTGAAGTTCAAAATCGTTCAAGTTTCAGCATTAAGAAGTACATATTCTTTCGTTTTTAATGTTTCCCATCCCAGAAACCTTTTTCAACATTTTTTTACAATAATTCCATTATAAATGTTTAGAATTGAAATTTTTCAATTTTTAACGTTAGAAATAAAGGTGAATTTATTTTTTGATTTTCGAAAAATGAATTCAAACAATAATAAAATAAAACTGTGTAAAATTTCAGAAGCTTTGACTTTACAATGTTAACTATAGTTTTAAATTTCAAGATATAAAATTGATGTTGAATTTTAATTTGTCCAAATTCAAAAAGTTTCAATTTAAAATTAGTCAATTTCTAATAATTTTTATTAGAAATGATACAATTTTAATTCAATTATATTTTCAATTATCCTTTTTCGCAAATTCCAATACAAAATTATTTCAATTTTAACGTATTGAAATTGTTCTATTTTAGAAAATCTTATTTCGAAATCTTTAAAATGTCGAGATTCTTGAATTCAAAATTAATGTTTGTAATTATAAACAATTTCCACTCCTTCCTAATGGAATTGTCAAAATTTTTAAATTTTCTTCCGAAACATTGGAATTTTGAAAGCTGCTTTTTGAAAAATTTTGAATTTTAAACGAATTTATTCAGAAAAGTTCAATTCATTCTCACTTCATTCGAAATATTATCCTCTTCTAAAAAATGTACTCAATTTAAATTTTCTTGAATTGAAAAATGGTACATGATTGAATGAATGAATGCAGACAAGATTGAAAAAAGCAGATAATTTAGATAGTTTATTAATAGCTCAATATTATCCGAAATAATATTGAGAATAAAATCTAACGCGTTAGAGAGCAGCCTAAAAGGGGTTCTCCGGTCACTAATTATAACATTACAAAAAAAATCATACGACGAATTAATTAAAAAGTATATTGAAATTGTCGATCAGAATGCAAGGGAAGAAAAAGTTTTTTTTACATTCTTTTCATATTTAAAATATGGAATAATCACAATTTATAAAAAACTGTTGGCAATTTCTTCAAAGAAGTTTTCTAATGAAATATTCGCGCGATGAAGCATGTATTATAAAGAAGCTTCCCTCACGAAGAAGTATTGTGAGAAAAACATCATAGGCCCATAATAAATGTCCTATAATTGTCTTGCAGTTATAGGAATAATTTTAAGAAAGCTACTATAGAAATTACAAAAATTACATAAAAATTGTTATATTTAAGAAAGTTTCGTTTGAACATTGGTATAGGATTATTGATAAATTAACTATTATTCATTCATAATTTTGATAAAAATTATACAATAATTTCAAGGTATATAGTTTACAATAATTACAAAACTGTAAAACGGTTGACATTATTTATTAAAAATGGCAAAATAATAAATGCAATTCAGTAGCGCAAGCCTTTGAATAAGTTCACTGGCAGAACGCCAAAAAAATCATAAAATTAGGGGCGATGATCGACATATAGAAATGGATCGATAACGCTGTGGGGAGACCAGATTTTGACTGATTCGCGAAGCGGAATATTTGTCTCCGTTCTCTCTAAATTAATTTTTGTAAAGACGAACTTAGAAAATTTCAACCCTGAGTATTGAGAATATACATAACATTTTATCCGGAAACCATTTTCTTTTTATTTACCTTTCACCTTAATTTTAACTTTGAATTCATTAGATTAATTATTACTAAAATAAATTCTCCAATTAAATAGAAGAAATCTCGCAGTTAGATATATTCATCTTTAGTCATCGTTGGATTCGTCACACCTGAGCCCCAGGACGAGCAGAGATTTTTCTCGGTGAAACAAAGGACAAAATTTCAAATTTTGATTTAAATACGAATTTTAATTTATGTGCCAAATAACTAGCGACCATAAAAAATATAGTAGTTAGCGCCATCTATTGATTCGGTCGGTAAGGAAGTACGTAGCCGTATCGCCTATAAAGTAGTCTGTAATGCAGATTTCCACTGCACCGCTCTATTAGACCTTGTCAAGCAGCGAAACCTACCTATAGGTTTGCGTGCTACGAGCTTCAAATCTATCGGCCGAATATTTCAAAAAGCGGCCATCGATTTCTTGCATCAATGTTGCATCGATGTTTCATGCAATGTTTTAGATGTTTCAGGAAATATCGATGCAATATTGAGACAACATGCGATTCTAATAGGGATTATTCTCACATAGTATGCGCGTATTTCGCACAAAAAAATGAAATAATGATGAGGGCGCTTTTTTCAAAATGAAAAATTTTGATTATCAGCAACAAAAATTGTAACGAAAAATGTTTTTCACGTAAGGATGCCCACATAACAGGCAATGTTGCAGAAATATTGCTGGAATATTGGATTGAAACTTTGGCAACATTCCAAATGAATATTGCAGCAGTGTTCGAGAAACATGAGAATGTCCGACGCAGGTAATATTTCTCTGAGATATGTTAGCATTATTCCAAAAGAATATTGAATTGGGATTGCCGTTTATGTCTGCAAAGTGTTCGGGAAATATTGTCAAAATATTGTATCTAAATTTGTAGTAATATTTCTATGCAACGTTGCCGAAGCATTGCTTCGAAATTTCGTATACATTTCAGGAAAACATTGGCTACGCTACCCTTAAAAGTTTCAAGAAAACTTTACTCACATTTTTATAACGAATAACAACAAAACTAAAGGATGCAGTGTTGAAAAATCGGAGTTGTTGGACAACTAAAGAGTGAGAATTGATATAGCTTCCCCGGAGTCTTGGAGTCTAATCAACTCCATTCTGACCCTATATCTAATCAACAATTCCGCCTATTTTAACAGCGTGAAGAAATCAAGTACTTGTCATTTAATTAGAATAATCTTTTGCGTAAATGCCATTTATTACTATTATAAAGAAATATACATGCTCGACTGGGGAAGCGACTCCCGAAAATATTTAATGTTTGATAAATTAGTAATTATTGCAAACAATAATAGAAAAACATAATAATACAATTTTACAATCTAAACTAATCTTCCTGGCAATCGCCTTCTTCATCATCCGCAGCTAGAACTTCGACTACAATTTCACGTTCTCCCAGAATGAGCTCATCTTCCATTTCTTCTCCCTGCGGGTCATCCGTTTTCTTATCCCTACAAAAAAATACCGTCAACTGCTTCAGATACATCAGAAGGAAATTTTAAACTTTTACTAGTTTATCAGTTTTTATCAGATTTACAAATTTTCAAAGTTCCTCTTAAAATTGAAAGAGAAGAATTATTTTATCTCATATAGTTTAAGAGATACAGCCATGGGCATTTATATATCTTAGAAATATTTGCGAAAATAAAATTTAGTTTCAGATCTTGTGAAACAGCATATTTTTTCTTTGCACTGTAGACAAACACAGCCACAATATTAGTTAAAGCAAACTTGATAAAAAGGAAATCTAACAAGGAAGGTACTCCAGGTGTCCCTCGCCGATTTGATTCTCCCTGATATATGTTGTAGTACTCGGAAAACTAAGTCACACGTATTTTTTTTTCATCTGCGGAAAAACACTTTAAGGGGGTGAAACAACCCCTCAAAGATAGGGGTCGCAAGTGTCGATTGTATAGTTTTGTGTAGAAAAACAAAATTGATTTCGACCAAACCTACTGGGAAAGTTTCCTCATGATGAAAGATGACTAACGTAATTTTCTCAACAAAAAAAATAAATTAAGGGGGTGAACCACCCCTAAATAGTTATAAAGTTGTGCTGAAAATTGCTAAATTCACAGGAAAAAATTTGAAAAAAATATATTTTGCACTTGAGACAAAAATAAAGTTGACGTGTTTCGCAAAAAAAAAATGGTAAAAAAATTAATGGGGGTAGCTACCCCAAAACACTTTTTATTATTTGACTATGATAATATATACTTTTCATACACAAAACAAAATTGAGAAATTATTCTTATAACGAAGGAAGTGAAATAGAGTCCATCCAACATGAATAAAAAAATTACGCGGGGGTAAACCACCCCTACATATTTTTGAAAATGTGCTGAAAATTGCTAAATTCACAGGAAAAAATTTGGAAAACATATATTTTGCACTTGAGACAAAAATAAAGTTGACGCGTTTCGTAAAAAAAAATTGGTAAAAAAATTAATGGGGCTAGCTACTCCTAGACACTTCATTTTATGTCTATGATAATATATACTTTTCATACACAAGAAAAATTGGGAAATTATTTCTATAACGAAGGAAGTGAAATAGAGTCCATCCAACATGAATACAAAAATTACGCGGGGGTAAACCACCCCTACATATTTCTGAAAATGTGCTGAAAATTGCTAAATTCACAGGTAAAAATTTGGAAAAAAATATATTTTGCACTTGAGACAAAAATAAAGTTGACTTGTTTCGCAAAAAAAAATTGGTAAAAAAATTAATGGGGGTAGCTACCCCTAGACACTTTTTATCTTATGTCTATGATAATATACACTTTTCATAAACAAAAAAATTGGGAAATCATTTTTATAACGAAGGAAGTAAAATAGAGTTTATTCAACATTAATAAAAAAATTGCGCAGGGGTGAACCACCCCTACATATTTTTGAAAATGTGCTGAAAATTGCTAAATTCACAGGAAACAATTTGAACAAAATATATTTTACACTTGAGACCAAAATAAAGTTGACGTGTTTCACAAAAAAAAAATTGTGAAAAAAATGAATGGGGATATATATAATATGGGATATGTAGCTACCCCTAGACACTTTTCATTTTATGTTTATGATAATATATACTTTTCATACACAAAAAAAATTGGGAACTTATTTCTATAACGAAGGAAGTGAAATAGAGTCCACCCAACATGATTAAAAAAATTACGCGGGGGTAAACCACCCCTACATGTTTTTAAAAATGTGCTGAAAATTGCTTAATTCACAGGAGAAAAATTTGAAGAAAAAAATATATTTCGCACTTGACATGAAAATAAAAATCACTTGTTGCGCAAAAAAAATTGTCTAATTAATGGGGGTAGCTACCCCTAAAAACTTTTTATTTTGTGTATATGATAATATATACTTTCCATACACAAAAAAATTCGGAAATTAGTTTTATAATGAAGGGAGTAAAATAGAGCCCATCCAACATGAATAAAAAATTACGCGGGGGTAAACCACCCCCCAATTATGTAGAAATTTGCAAAATAAGACTTGAATCTAGCAAGAAAAATCCGAAGAAAATACCTGTTGCACACAGTATATCGAAAATTTATTGTTCAAACTCTGAACAATAATGATATTCGTCAAAAAAGTGTTTAAAACATAATGATTTCTTACACCACGAACATCGAATTACAGCGATATTCGTGCAATCTGATATATTACAATGTGTATGGAAAGTATATATTATCATAGATACCAACTAAAAAGTGGTTAGGGGTAGCTACCCCCATTAATTTTTTTATTTATTCTGGCGAAACACGTCAACTTTATTTTGGTCCACAGTGCAAAATATATATATTTTTAAATTTTCTCCTATGAATGTAGCAATTTTCAGCAAATTTATAAATATTGAGGGGTGGTTTACCCCTGCGTAATTTTTTTATTCATGTTGAATTGACTCTATTTTACTTCCTTTGTTATAAAAATGATTTCCCAATTTCTTTTTCGTATGGAATCTATATATTATCATAGACATAAAATAAAAAGTGTTTTGGGGTAGCTACCCCCATTAATTTTTTTACCAATTTTTTTTGCGAAATACGTCAATTTTATTTTGGTCTCAAGTGCAAAATATATCTTTTACAACTTTTTTCCTATGAATTTAGCAATTTTTAGCACAAGTTTTGAAATATGTAAGGGTGGTTTACCCCCTTGTAATTTTTTTATTCATGTTGAATGGACTCTATTTCACTTCCTTCGTTATAGAAATGATTTCCCAATTTTTCTTGTGTATGAAAAGTATATATTATCGTAGACATAAAATAAAAAGTGTTTTGAGGTAGCTACCCCCATTAATTTTTTGACCATTTTTTGTTTGCGAAACACGTCAACTTTATTTTTGTCTCAAGTGCAAAATATATTTTTTTCAAATTTTTTCCTGTGAATTTAGCAATTTTCAGCACAACTTCAAAACTATGTAGGGGTGGTTCACCCCTTAATTTTTTTTTTTTTTTTTGAGAAAATTACGTTAGTCATCTTTCATCATGGGGAAACTTTCCCAGTAGGTTTGGTCGAAATCAATTTTGTTTTTCTACACAAAACTATACAATCGACACTTGCGACCCCTATCTTTGAGGGGTTGTTTCACCCCCTTAATGTGTTTTTCCGCAGATATAAAAAAATACGTGTGACCTAGTTTTTCGAGTACTACAACATATATCAGGGAGAATCAAATCGGCGAGGGACACCTGGAGTACCTTCCTTGTAAGAAAAATGTTATATCTCTCACATGTCTGTAGTGCTACAACTTTAGATGTATGAGAGACATAACATTGGAGTTTCTTCAGATTTCCTCTTTATTCAGTCTTATTTAACTAATATTCTGAATATTCTTGTCTTCAGGGCACAGGAAGTATGCTTTACGGTGGATCAAATTCCCTTCAAGTTTGGTTGAGACAAACTTAAAGTAACCTGCTCTAACGTAAAGAACTCTTTTGAAAACTGAGAAAAACTAAATTTTGTCACACAGTTTCCAAAATTTTAATGTATCTCGGATGCCCAGCGATATTTAACATTTCGATACTTGTTTTCAACAGCAAATTACAGAGCCACATTTATAAAACCACGGCTTCAGAGTTATTTTTACGAAAACTTACATAATAACCTGAACATGAAAAATGAAAATTAAGTTAATTCAACAATCCCTCCAGCTATTTTTTCCTTTTGTTCTGAAAACAATCACAAGGCATTACTGAAATGATTTCAGAAGAAACAATAGGGGTGCAAGTCCCTTTGGGTTGAACTCAATCCAGGCCGGCCGTGAAAGATGGGACAGATTTCAGATGCTCAACCAAGATTTAGGATAATTTCGAGAGCTTCTACCACTGCTAAAATAGCCGCAGTTGTTGCACAACTATAGGGTGAGAATGGAGTATACTCAACTTTGGTAGAGTTAAATCGACTTCATGTATTATTGTCCAATAACTCTGTATTTATAACCAACGATAAAATTCATTTCAGATTGATGAGATCCATGAAAATAATTCACTCACTTCGTACTGATTAACCTGTTGTTGGCTTGAGAAAACCATTTTGATCCTAAAATCTTGATTTCATGATCCGTCGCATTTGGTTGTGATACCCAAACAATGTCTGTGATCAAAAATTACGTTTTTAATATGATTTTGAAGTACTGATTAGCATATATTTAATGTATTTTATGTTAGAATTTCTTACTCATAATTACGGTTGTAAAATTGGTGTCTTCAAGAGAAGATTTCAGCTTTTTTCTTCCTGACCAGCTATAAAGAAGAGCTGCGTCGTCCGAAAAAAGCCTGTAGCAGACATTGGCCAGAATATTGTTCAAGGTATTCCCACCAATAGCTCCCAATGCCTGTGTCTGTGAATTTAAAATTAAATATATTCTTATGAGTGCAAGCTCACATCAGGAAATATATAACACATTTTCTCTAATCAACCATTTAGTAATTATAACTAGTTTGATCAATTTACCATTCTATTTTTGAATTCTTCGCACTCCTGGCACGAGTATTTACCGCAGCGTTAGTTTGTGACTGCAATTTCAAGTCTCTGAGGTGTATTATGATTTCGTTCATCTTTCGAAGGGATAATTCTTCATAAGTGAGACCTATAGTAGGAAAATACTGTATGAAAAAAATTGCATGTTATATTACGCCGCATTCATTTTAAATCATGCAGACAGTCCATGCTTAAGTCAAAGACCCATTTGTCATTCATATATGTTGTTTTTCAAAGATAATAAGACGACAAGTATCCTCCCGATTTGCCGAAAATTTTGTAGTGATGAAATTACAATTATTTTAATTTAAAAATAAAATGAAAACGAGAATTATCAAAAAATGGTCAAAACTTTTGTTAAAAGTGTGATATTTTTCTATCTAATATATTTATTTACCCATTCCTGTCTGATTCTCATAAGAGTTCTCGTCTTCTTTCGAAATACTTTGAAAACATTCAAAATTGACGAAATGGTGGTTGTTTCTCTGAAAATATTCAAGGTAAATTTATTAAAAAATACCAGCGTTTTTTTGCTCTTGATTTTTGTTCGAGATTCGTACTAATGTAAATAGTATATGGCGTAACGAGGGTCGAAAGGCAACGATTTCACTTGTGTGCAATCGTTGCCTTGGCCCGAGTCATGCATACAATTTTTCATTATTTCGATAATCGAAAATTCGACTTGAGATGAATGTGCCGCCATTTGCATTGATCTGTCACTTCCTTCCCTAGTGTTGAAAATTCGATTTTCGATCCGCTCCACAGGCGTCGAAAGTCGAATTTTCGATTGAGGTATGATGAAAAAGAATCTTTCATGATAGTCTGCCTTTTTCTGCGCTTTGGAGAAAAGAATGCATTTTTTTCTGAAGAACGAAAATTTTATTCATGTTTCTTGCCAAAACGATACAAAATGCGAAAAAAGTCAAAGAAACAAAATTGCTTCTCTAAAAAAGTTGAAGAAAAATGTTATACATTTTTCCGCAAAAATCTCGAAAATAATGCGAGATAAGAAAAAGTTCCTAGAGATATTTTTCTACGACTTTTGTAGGGAAACAATTTGGGTTCTTTGACTTGTTCCTTATCTTGCATCGCTTTAGCAAGGAACGTGAATTTTCGTTTTTCAGGAAAAAACGCTCTTTTCTCCAAGGAGTGGGCACAGGGAAAGGCTATTATTGAATATACTCTATACACTAAGAGGAATCTAGGCAAAAATAAAGAAAAAAAAGAAGAGTTGGGGTTTTTGAGTAAATTTACTTTGAATATTTCCAGAGTAACCACTGCCGTTTCGTTATTTTTCAACTTTTTTTGAAATTTTTCAATATATTTCGAAGGAAGACGGGAAATTCTATCATAATCACAAAAGATAAAGATAAATACATATATAGAATTAAACGATATCATACTCATAACAAATGTTTTTACCATTTTTTCTATACTTAATGTTTTCTTTTTGTAAAATTCAAATACTCATAACTTTTGAGAGAAACAATTTTCGGCTAATCGAAGAAATAAATATCGTCTTCTTCTTCTTTTTTTTTTTGAAAAACAGTATATTTTACTGGAAAATAATTCTGTGATTCGGCAATATGTTTAGTTCCAAAAATGGAAACTCCAAATGTCATCGTTTTCAATAAATTACCAGACTTTCTGTCCTGATACGCAAGACTCGAGAGACAGTTTTCTAAACTCCTTTGTTTCTTCTGCTTCTCAGGTAGTTCGGGTTTGGATTTTTGTTGTTGAAAAACAGGAATTTTTTATTTTTTATCCAGGACTGCATCATGCGAGAGATCGCGAGAAGATGTTCGTTCCAAAGGAACTTGCTTTTCTGCAAATATAATAACAAAAAAATGTCATATAATAAGATATTTACCAGAAAAGTATCCATTTTAACAAAATTCGGTGTGCACAATAACAAAAATTACAATTTTCAAAAATGTAACTTCTCTTATTATAATTAAAAAGCGTAGATACCAGAAATTTCAACATCAGGAGGTGTTTGAGGATGAGGAGTTGGTTCTGGAGACATCATATCCATTAACTTTTCATTGATTTAAATTTAAATTAATATTTTATTCTTATATGAATTCCAAATTTAAATCAAAAGTTAATTTGATTCAACTTTCAAATTCAATTAAATTCAATTATGCTTTCTCACACAATAAAAATAAAAAAGTTTAAATTTTGGTTCGTAAAGATTTTCTAAACTTGCCTAAAACTTGGTGGCGATTGTTTGAGTGAAGTCTTCTTTGTTTGGACGTGTAAAGTGGGGTTTTTGGGATATTCACTTTTTTCTCGCTCATTATTGACGGTTTCGATTTTCTCATTAATTTTTGCTTGCCATCGGATTTCCATAATTTACTTATGCCAGTCAGATCGTCCAAAGAAGTTAGTTTATTGCTTTTAGTCTTGGATGACGAATTGAATTGGAAATCAGGTGAAGGGGATTTTCCTGTCACCGTCCTGTCTTGTCTTCTTAAGCTTTTCCGCATAGTTTTCCGTGGCCTCACTATCGATATCGGACAATATTAAAGCCTCTAAAAGTTTTTCTTTGCCCTTTTCAACGTTGCCTAAGTATATAAGGAATGAATTTAAATCGAATACTTTAGGTGTATTTCATTTGTTTAGACAGTAAAATAATTTTAATCAAGTTAGTATTAATAGCAAATTATATTTCGAGCCTTACTGGTCCTTTTTAAATGTTTCAGCACATCATGTCGAGACCACGCAGGCAAGGGATCTGCCAGTTTTAATACTGCATCATTTATTCCGGACTGACTTTTATGCGGCGGCCAAGAACAAATTAACTTTTCGTTTTCGAGGTTCCTCAGCCACTTTGTAGGAACAAGAAATACACTATCCTTCAATTCGATCACAGAAAATGGCATTCTAAAGAATTATCTGAAAAAGTATGCTAATGTCAATTAATGATAAACTGGACTATTTGTCCATCATTTATTTCTTAATTCGGCCGTTAACACTTGCTCAATTGTGACGCTTTGTCTTCTTTGGGGGACAAAATCAGAAATTATATTTGAAACCAAATTCCTGGCCTCAAAAGTGGTTTAGCCCTCATAAAAATTGTAGAATGCCTTTTTATTATTTTTTTTTTATTACCACAGACTTTCTTCTAATATCAGAAGAAATAAAAACAGGTGGGCTTTTCCTTAAAATCCTCCTTTCATGTTTTCAAAATTCAATACAAAAATCAAGAAGATTTTCTACAAAGCCTTACATTTTTATTTGCTTAATATTTTGTTAGGCTTAACCATTTTAGAGTCCGGGATTTTCGACCTTTTTTGATGATTTTTTCCCCCATAAATGATGCGAAATTTGCAAAAGGTTATGTTGTTTCCGAAAAAATACGATTTTCTTTTTAAATAATTCTTTCCAAATTGAAGCAGTGGTTCACCAAAAACCAAACTCACGGGATACGTATCACATATTTCTGACTATTTAAAAAAATCCAAAATGGAGTTTTTAGAAAATTCACTTTCTAGAATTTTAGAAAAACAGCCGTCATTTTGTTATTTTTCAAGGCTTTCCAATTTTTGGGGATAATTAATTGACTCAACAAGAACTTCCACGTCGAATGAGCAATGAAAGCAACACTGCCTACCCTCGTTCCAAAAAGACTGAATTTCAGAAATAAATTCTGCCAATTTTTAATATTATTCCTCGTAGCCGGGAAAAAATCAGAAATTATATATTTTTTTAAATCCTGTCCTTAAAAATGGTTTAGCGCGCATACAACTGATAGAATACCTTCTTTTTTTTATTAACGTACATTTGTTCAAATATCGGAATTGATAAAAAAGTGGGTTTTCCTGAGAATCTTCCTTTTATGTTTTCAAAATTCAATGAAAAAAATAAAAAAGATTTTCTGGAAAGATTCACCTTTTTTTCATTTTTTATTAAGTTTGTGGTTAAATAAAGAAAACATCCTATCAGTTTTATGGGAGCTCAACTATTTAAGAGTATGGGATTTTTTTTTCTTTTTTTGAATATAATTCTTCGGATATTTTTCGTAGAACTTTTCTGGATGTTTTATCTTCTAACCTGTTTTTTTGTACCTTTCGTCGTCACCGAAAAAAATGAGAAATACGATTTTTTTATAATTTTTATTAAATTAAGGAAGTTGTTTATTGAGGACACAACTCGCGTGATACGTATTATATATTGCTAACAAAGGCAAATTCGGTCACTTTTTGTTAATTTGCAGGAGATCTTCGAATAATTCTGAAAAATAAACCTCAAATTTTTTCAATAAACTGTGAAATATGTACTCATTCCTTTTTCCACCATGGAATAATTTATCCAGATAAGAAATTATTTCGAAAATTATATTATTTTACACTTTTAAAATGGTTGAGACAAGGTTTTTTTGAAAAGATTTATGTGAGCGTTCAAATAAAATAAAAATAAATATTGTAATGAAAATGATTAGCATTGAAAAATATCATTTTGTGTTATATATAACGCTTCAGGCTACAATAAATGTTTAAAGCTTTGTAAATTATCTTACAAAATTGTTGGTCCTGCAGAAATTTTTTTAAATTTTGATACGGTTACTAATCCAAACGATGACGTCTAGTGCCTATGTTTTGCATTAAGGAAAGGATCGGATTTTCTGTTGACAATAAGGAAAGCATCTTGCAGTTTACTATGAATTTTAATGGTTTTGTCAAACATTCAATGTTAAAAAATATTGCTGCGCAGTGTTTTTTCGGCAGTCAAAAATTCAGATGCTTGAACTCGTTAACACATAGATGAACAATTGAATGTTGTTACACGTAGTTGATTTACTGTGCCACTTCTTAAGATTAAATTTTTCATAACAAGAGAAGAGCGAAACCAACAGACATGTTTGCCACTAAAGTTCATCTTCGTGTTTAAAAAAATATATATTCTGACAGCTTCCCGGTTTCCGGATGATTTTTTCCTTGTTGCTGACAGAAAACTCCATTCTTTTTCTTAAGTGAAATATTGACTGAAAGATCATCTCTTGGGCCAGAAATTGTATAGATATTCGGAAAGTATAGGTAAATTTAAGAAATTACACATAATCGCCAGGGATATATTTGAACGGTAGAAATAATTTTATTTCTAATTTCTCTTCGCAAAAATGAAGGATAACGATTGTTATGTCTCTAATTTAATTTTAACTAAATTAACGAAATTATTATTTTCGAAACATGAATTTAGAATGTATAAAACAATTTAGAGACATTAATAAGTTTGAACAAAATTTAACTGGAAAATGAAGAATTTTAAGCAATGAAGAAGAGGAATAAGAATCTATAGAAATTTAAGATGTTGATGAACTTCAACATTTTTGGTCCCGATGAGGAAAACATTTGTTTTCAAAACGTTGGCTACTGAAAGTGTGCAATAAAGGATTGAACAACTAATCTCCTTTTATTTGGTCTGAAGTTTGTCAAAAAAATATCTATATTATATTATTATAAATATATATCACTCAGACAAACAACATCGCTCAAAACACCATCATTAATCTAACTGTTATTTCTAAGTTAAAAATTGTCAGAGTTGCGGAAATTTTGATAAAAAGTAATCGAAAACGACAAGTTTATAGTTAAAAAAAAGTCTTCCATGGTCACCTCTCTTACGTAAAGAACTCAATGGTTAAAATTATTTTTATTTAAAAAAGTTCGTATTTTTAAGGATTTATAGCTAGAAATTTTTATAATTTGATTTAAAATTGTTCAAATACACTTTAAATCCAAATTGAACTTGAGCTGAAAATTTTTGGATTCCGTACAAATGTAAATAAAAAAATGTCCTACATTTTTAGGCAATTATTAACGTGTATGATGGTATGTGAAAATCTAGAGATCACATTACTTCGAAACATAGGTCAATTAATTAAAATTTAGAAATTTCTTCTTGAGTAAATTAAAACCTATAAACTTTTCTGATTCGAGCATGATTTTAGTCTAAAAGCTTTGAATAATATGAAAGAATAATTGGAAGTGACTTATTATATAGTAAAATGGGGTATAACAAAAATTTTAGAAACTAGGAACACCTCGCGGCACTTGCCATGATTTTGAATGCCAGTGAATTTGACCTTAATTTTTAGGTTAGTGAATCAAAAACTACATAAACCCTTACTCGTAACACATAATGATTTCACCTCTTAATCTCAGAAAGTATAATATTTTCTAGAATAATGTGAGCGGGAAAAATTTCTATATATTTTTACTTTATAAAGAACTTAATTGTAAATGAATAATTAAATAAGTGATATTTATACAATCAATTCAAAAAATAATAAATTTAACCCAAGAAGACACTGAAAAATTGAAGAGTATGATAAATACTGGAAAATCATCACCCTGAGTACAACGTCGAGAAACTGGGGTTTCATCCTGCAGAGGACCACATATATGGGACATTATTTCTCAAGTGTACGATCAATTTTTAATATTAACTATTAAGTAGTAGTATATTTAAAAACAATTTTGCCCTGTGCATCAATATTTACTGAAGGAGAGAGGGTGAAAATTTTGAGATTTACGTGTATTTTGTCTCTTTCGGCGTTTTTAACTTTTCTAATGGGGAGAAAGCAAAATTTGTCAAGTACAGATTCCATAGATATTTTCGCCCTTTTCGTTGATCTCAAGCATTTTTTGAAAACATTTCCCCTTGAAAAATGAAATGTAAAAAATGACTTTTTCAGAATAAAAGCATATTTCTTCTTCTTTTTGATCACAAAAGAAATCTAATGTTTTCCCCTTTGAGAGCAAGGAGGTGAAAAGTGCGATTTTTAAATATTATCAATGAAAATATGCCATAAGTGGTTTTGAACAGCATACCATCCGCTTTGGCGATTTTTATCTTCTTAAATAGCAACGAAAAATTTTTTTACCAAAATTCAAATAGGGTTTTTTATGTGTTTTTCATAGTTTGTAACCATTTTTTGAAAATAAATAAATATCTGTCCTATAAAAATAAGGTTCAAAAATGAATTAACCTTTTTCTATAGGACACTTTTTTGAAATTTTGTTTTCCGGTTCACATGAGAACTTGGAATTTTTTCTTAAATACGTTGAGATTAAAAAGTAAAATTTAATTTCTTACTGACGAAAATAAGTCTCAAGTTCTCCAGTAAACCCATTAACGCTATCGCACGCGGCGCCAGTCTTCTAAACGATTACTTTTACTGATAAAAATTAGATTTCAAATTTCAATCTTAAGGATCATGAAAAAGTCAAACTCTTTTTTTTTGAAGGTCAAATATTTATTTCTTTAAAGAATGCTTTTGATCGTTCGTTTTTCCCCTTCGGTATTATTGATCCAAATGACAAATTTTTCCCCCATAAACTACCGTCCAATAGAATAGCACAACACGTTGCTCAAGTTTGAATTAAATCCGACACCTTTAATTTCGTGAGTGGGTAGGACTTGAGAAATAACGCCCTATATGTATGATGTTAAGATTTGAATATTTATTTCAGATTTTAAATTTTGTCTTGTGATTTGTGAAAAAATGCCGAAGAATAAATATGTTCGTGCCCGTAGACATTCAGGCAGGCATATTCGCAGACTACGATTTAAACGAACAGCCTTAGATTTGCAACTATTGTCAGTTTCAAAGTTGCCTGAAAAGTTTGAAGATAACAAAGCTGTAGATGAAGTACTTGTGGATGAAATAAATCTGAATGAATTATATGCGGATGAAAACATGATTTTTGGTACGATTGAAGAAGAAACTTGGGCTGATGCATGGACAGAAATAATTTCAAGAATTGGAAGCGATCATGAAGAGGAGTCTTTGAAAACCAGTGTTGAGGATGCTGATAAAAGTGCCATAAGTCAAACTGAAGATGGAGAAGATGACTTAGAAAATGTACTAGATTTCGATTTCGAAGAATACGATGAAAAAATAATTGAATGAGATATGTCGATTTGTGATACGGATAGGAATTCCAAAGATTCTGACACAGGAGAAGACGAAGAAGAAGTAAATCCTCGTCAAAATAAAGATGAACAATTTAAGATTGCTTTGCGGGCATGATCGCTATTGTACGAAGTTCCTTTGATTGTTCTCACTGCACTGCTTCTTATATTGAGTCAGCTTACTAATTATGTGTTACCACGCAGTGCCCGTACTCTCCTGCGAACACCTAGATCTACAAAAATCATTTGCATGTCTGATGGAGAAGAGTATCTCCATCTTGGTCTAAACCGAGCTATAGACTCCATTCTGAAGCAACGCAGTTATAAAGGAAATGCTGATAATAACGTGAATTTGATGATCAACATCGACGGTTTACCTATATACAAATCTTCGACTAAATCTTTGTGGCTAATTCTTTGCTCTGATTCGAATTCAAGAACCGTATACCTGATTGGAGCATATTATGGAACTCATCATCCAGCTGATACTAATGAAATCTTAAAAGAATTTACAGCCGAAGCAACTATCCTATGTACGAATGGTATAAATTACAAAGGTAGAAAAATTGAGGTAAATTTTTTTGCACTGATTTGTGATGCCCCTGCCAAGAAAATGGTACTGAGCGTGAGAGGTCATACGGGATATCACAGTTGCTTGAAATGTATGCTGAAGGGTGAAGCTGTAAAGCCTAAACAGTGGAGAAAACCCCAGAAGAAGAAGTGACATGTATGTGTTCCTGGAATAGGGCCATTTAGGTATAGGACTGTTTTAGAGTTTGTGAATAATTATTACTCAGGCACTTATCAAGAGCGAAAGGCAACAATTTTGACAAATATTCCTCGAGATGGGGCTGTTTCCAATGTGCTACTTGATTATATGCATCTTGTTTTATTGGGAGTGATGAAGAAACTAATTTTACTATGGTTGAAGGGTCCTCCTGGTGTGAAACTTTCTCCTAGTGACATTGATAAAATCTCTGTAAAGTCAGTAGAATTGAGAAAAAGTCACCCAAAAGATTTTTCTACGCCAGCAAAGTTATTAAGAAACATAAAGTTTTGGAAAGCTACTGAGTTCAGAAACTTCCTCCTCTACAGTGAACCAATGGTTCTTAAAGGAATTTTAAAAGAAGAAATGTATGTAAACTTCATGGCCATACATTTAACAATGACAATCTTATCGAGTCCAAATATGGTTAAGATTCCAGGAAACATCAGCTACGCTCAAGAACTTTTAGAGTATTTCATTCAAACATTTGACATTTTTTACTGAAAAGAATTCATGTCACACAATTTCCATGATTTACTTCATCTTTGTAAAGATGTTAGAAAATATGGACATGTAGATGCATTCAGTGCATTTCACTTTGAAAATTATATGACCAACATAAAAAGAAAATTAAGAAAAAAAGTAAGCCCTTATAGCAGTTGGCAAGAAGGTACGCTAAATTGGAAATTTTACATAAATTGAACATCTGAACAACCTAATGTCTAATACCAATAGATGTGTCAAACAGCGTCATTTTAGCGGACCGTGGATCAATAATAATTCAAAGATGATTGCACAATATAAAATACTCATTCATAAACTTTTTTCGATCGATTGCAATAGTTCAAGAAACAACTGCGTTTTACTAAAAGATGGTTCCATTGCATCAATTCTAAATATTATACAATATGAGGAGAACAACATACATTTGTTAGAAAAGAAGCACCTTCCATTAGAGGATCTGTATAATAAGCTTCATAATTCCAGTTTCTTCAATATTCGCGTAGTAGATCAAAATAGGCAGGAACTTTATTCATGGCCTTTGAAGGAATTAAAAGCAAAATTTTGGGAGATCCCGAGAAACAATGAACGAGCAGTCGTGTTTCCAATAATTCATACTGAATTACCTTAAGTAATTACTAGGCCATTAGCGTCTCAAAATACTGCATAATAATTTAATATCTTCATATGAAATAAGTTGAATTTGAAATGCCGTGTGTCATCATTTTAGGAAAATTAAAAGAATGTGTCAAAGGGAGAACTCGGCGAAATTTGGTACAATTGAATTATTAGTTCAATATTTATTTCCTCACGTGTTTTCATTTTTTCAAAAACATATATCTCAAAACAAACGAAACATAATCAAGTATAATTCTTTTTCAAAAAACCTAGTCTCAACAATTATAAAAGTGTAAAGTAATAAAAGTTAATAATAGTTGGACAATATTTGGACTTCATAAAAAATGCAATCGGGAAAAAATAATGAGATCAATTTTATTTGACCAACTCCATTCCAAATCAGGCAGAGAGGTCCAGCTTACGGTATCAGAATGATTGGATATCTGGATGGATTATTTCATGGTGAAAAGAAAGGAATGAGTATTTCAAAGTTGAGCAAACAATTTTTTCTTCTTTCACAATCATTCGGAGATTAGCTGTATATTAACAACAGTTGGCAAAAGGGCCTAGCCCGTTAAGCAAGTAAAAAATGCCCTTGATTGGAACCAGATTTACAATGAGCCCTCTTCTAGGACTTGGAATGATAAATTTTTTGCCAGATTTTTGAACCCTCATCACAACCCCCATAGTCATGGTGGCTAAATTTTGTATAAATGAAAGGTCATCTCATTTTTAATCAATTTGGACCGTAGTTTTTTTTAATGAAAACTTTTACGGATGGCAGATACCCTTATTAAGAAGAACCATTGGTTAGTATTGGATCCAGTACTTTTTTCCCGAAAAAGTATTGGCTTTCTAATACTTATTCGCAAAAAAATTCTTAGATCTGATACTTACCAATAAATCTTTTTTAAAAGGGTATAATGGATTAATAATCAAATGCTGAATATCACTTATTATCAAATGCTGTATTTTTAATGTTTTTGAATGTTTTAATTAGCGTGTGAAATGAAAATCTTCTATAACAGTTTTGGATTAATCATCGCTGCTATCCTCATTAATTACAAGCACCATTTTATGTTGTACGAACAGTTTGCTCAATATTTCTGCTGGTCGAACGATTTTCGACAAATATCGAGCATGGGATATATAGTAAATCACGGCAGCAGCATGTGAGTAGCAACCGATTGTACGATTAGCATTTGCGCACCCACAAAAATATCGTTAAATTCCTTCGAAACTAATGGAATGAGGCGTGTATTCAACAAAACACTTAGAACACCGATGATTCATATGGCGTGACTGAACTTCTACTTTGAAAATGTTCACGGTTTCTTTAACTCAGCAAATGTTAATTTTGTTCTCATAGTCCATTAGTTCAGCTAAATACGATACAGCTTGACTGAGTTGATACGAACCCGTGAACAATATTTCCAGATCGTTGACGGTGATTTCCGAAAAATTTCCCACATCCGATGAACATATATGTTTGAAAGAAATCTTTCACCTACTCCATCGTTTTTCTAGAACTTCTGAGCCAGAATATTCTCGGAATTATTAGTTGATTTTAAACGCGATACAATGCACACGAAATGTCCCATATCGGAATTGAGACGTTTTCCCAATTTTTACATTCTCATCTAGAGAAGGTATTAGATTTGTGTAAAATTTGACCCCCCCGGTTTTTGTCAAATGTCCACGTTTTGAGACTACCTGAACCCAAAAAACAGGTTTTTACGAATGTGTCTGTCTGTCTGTAGATTTTTAGTTTGTTAGCACGATAACTTTCAAAAGAATTGATCGATTCGATTGTCCTTTAGTATACTCTTTTAGTATCCTAAACTAAAGGTCGAGTTCGTTAGCCAGCCATTTTGGATATAAATTCAGAAAGTGAGAGCATTTTGAAAATTTTTGAGACCATTTTTTTTTTAAATTTGAAAATTATATGTGCATCTGTTCATAGTACTCAGAAATTCACACAATTTATTTTCATGACATTTTTCGATTAAATCAAAATTTTCAGTCACGGCATTTTCAAAATCCAAAAAAAGAAACGAAAATTAACATTTTCAGCCAAAAAACGCACGATACCAAAAAAAGTCAGGACAACAAAAGTGTTTCTTTTTCAACGCCCTACAAGATTATCATAATGACTTTTTGAATTTTCTCGAAAAATCGAAAATTCACATTTTTATTGCACAAAAAATAATCAAAAATCAAAAAATTCAATTTTACGGCAAAAATATGCAAGATACGACAAATGACGATGGAACAAAATTTGTGCGTAAAAAGAAAAAAAAAAGTTATTGGCTCGTCGTTTAGAGGTTGGCCGGGAATTAGCGGATTGAAACATGGGAACTTCTACCTAATACAACGCTACTGAGGGCTTGTGAACTTCTCAGCATAAAACGTCAACCAATTGTGAATCTCTCGGTTTCCATTCCTTCCACCCCCCTCCCCCTCCGTAATACAGAAAGGGTGCTAAAAGATTCTGGGGATCAAACAAGGAAAAAATATAACGGGGAAAAGTTAGTTAGCTTATGCTTAGAAAATGACCTATTTATTACAAATACCTGGTTTATACATAGAATGATCCACATTTACACCTGGCGTAAAGAAAATAGCCACAGTATAATTGACTTCGTTATTGTGGATGAAAGACTAAGAGAACTGGTCAAAGATACAAGAGTCATGAGGGGCTCTGAATGTAATACTGACCATTACCTTCTAGTCTCCAAAATGAGCTTAGGGCGGGGATGGAGAAGAAAGAGAACCAAACAAACGAAACAAACGCAAAACAAGATTGAAAATTTACAGAAACCGGAAGTGCGGATAGATTTTTAGAATAAGTTAAACAAACGCATAGATAGGGCTACGGGATATCATTTTTAACACTGCGAACATTAACGTGAATAAAACAAAAATCATAATGTTTGAAGGAAAAGGTGATAAAACAATTTGCAGCATTGACCTAAGTGATGAGAAATTAGAACAAGTTGATAAGCATATATATCTAGGTAGCCTATTCACTAGTGACGGGAAGATAAATGGGGAGATAGATAGGCGCTTAAACGAGGGTCAGAAGGTTATCGGTAGAGCAGGTCCATTCTCGGAAGCAAAAATATATCAAAAAAAGCTAAAATGGCGATACATAATTCTATACTCGTACCGACTGTTCTATATGGTAGCGAGACATGGACCTGTCAAGAAAAGGACAGAAGTAAAATCAACGCGATCGGCATGAAACCCCTGCGCATAATATGCGGGAAAAAACTTATGGACAAAGTTCGAAACGAGACAATCCTCCCAGAATGTGATACTGGAGAGACACTAGTTGACATTTTTGAGAGAAATCAGTTAAGGTGGTTCGGACATCTTCAAAGAATGAAAGATGAACGACTAACCAAACAAGTGAATGAAGGTGAAGTAAATGGCAGAATTCCCAGGGGTAGACCACCAAAAGAATGGTGAGAATCTGTGAATGAGACACTAATCTGAAGATACATAAGAAGCCATAGAAAAACGAGAGCTTGCATGAAAAAATACATGGACGTGAAGGAAGGTAGAGAAGTATGCCAGGACAGAAAAGTGTGGCGACAGATAGTTTACAAAAAGAATGTGAGTAAAGTGTATAACGCTTAAAACAAAATACCTTAGATACTAATAGGCCTAAGTGGGGGACCGCACACATAATAATTTTTTGAGGCTCTTTACTTGGGGTGATCACTAGAGAGATTGATCAGCCACCTGGGTCGGAGCGATGTTGCAGGACGAACGTGTTATTTAAATAGATAACACGCAAATTTAGATCAATCTAAAAAATGTATATCTCCTTCCCCACATTACTATTTTCCAACCAAGCGAATCACGCCTACCCCGAAAGGGAAATGGCTTAATGGTATAATAATAATTAATGTTCATCGTACCTGAAAATTCGAACAATTTATTCTATTTTTACATTCTCATCCAGAGAAGGTATTAGATTTGTGTAAAATTTGAACCACCCCCTCCCATTTCTGTCAAATGTCCATTTTTCAAGAATCATTTAAAAATTTATCGTATATGTTCCAAAAACAACTTAGATACTTTTTTTCGCCCCTTTTCAGATAGTTGGAAGTAATCTTTCTGATTGTATGCTTTATTTTTTATTAGACAGATACGGAAATGTACGTTGAAGTGAAGGAATTTCCTTTTTCATTCTAAAGCAAATACAAATTTAATCATTTTTATCTGAACAACATATAACATAACGTATTGTCATTGTGAACCGCGACAACCAAATCGCGCGCCGTGATCGCGCTCAAACTTTTGAGTTTACATTAAATGATGAACAGAAACGAGCGTGGCGCAAGGCTTACATGATTTTTAAACGAAATATCGAGCGCGAAGCGCGAGTGTCTTGTTGAGAATGTATTCCTTAAGGTCGATAGAACCTTAAGTAAATTAGTTCCTCTTTCTATGTAAAACTTACATAATTAAACCAAAAGCAGGTCATAACGATGAAGCTAACTAAGAGAGCATTAGCCCGCAAAGCGCGCAATAGTAAGCACATGAAGTGCGAAAACCCAGATGAACCGAGCTTAAAGCGTCAGGCGAGTGTGTCCGAGCGCGTAGCGCGAGGTGAATATATTATCGAGCGCGAAGCGCGAGATACAACAGGTGCGCGCCCTAGGCGCGCTCAAACTAGCGAGCGAATATTACGATAATTGCGGCGATAATTGCCGATTTTCTTGAGAGAAACCAGTCATCCATTTTTTGTAGCAAATACATTAAAACCTGCTTCATCAACAGTTTTCTGTATTATAATTTATATTGGGTTTTAACAATATGTGTGATTGCAAACTTTTCTCGATATGTTTTCGCATTAAGTGGAAATGGTTCTTCGCAGGGTATAAAGTTCTCATGCCAGCATTAAAAGGATAACGTAACCAGCTAATTACAGCTGAATCTAATGACTCTCTCCAAATGACGAAAATTCGTTGGGTTCTTCAAGCAATACATGGCATCATTGAAAGGAAATATCGACTCCTCTGTCATCAAATAGATAATAAGTTACTTCCGAAAATCGGCTATTATAGTAAAATTGCACGTTTTTCAAATAAAAATTCGGAATACGTCTCCATTCCGATGTGCAAAATTGTGAGTCCATTGTATCGCGTTTGAAGTCAACTAATGATTCCGAGAATATTTTGGCTCAAAAAGTTCATGAAAAACGATGAAGTAGGCGAAAGATTTCTTTCACACATATATGTTCAACGGATGTGGGAGATTTTTCGAAAATCACCGTAAACGATCTCGAAATATTTTTCACGGGTTCGTATCAACTCAGTCGAGCTGTATCGCATTTAGCTGAATTGATGGACAATGACAACAAAATTAACATTTGCTGCGCTGAAGAAACCGCGAACATTTTCAAAGTAGAAGTTCAGTCGCGCGATATGAATCATCGGTGTTCTAAGTGTTTTGTTGAATACACGCCTGATTCCATTGGTTTCGAAGGAATTTAATGATATTATTGTGAGCGCGCAAATACTAATCGTACAGTCGGTTGCTGCTCACATGCTGCTTCTCTGATTTACTATCTATCCCATGCTCGATATTGGTCGAAAATCGTTCGACCAGCAGAAATATTGAGCAAACTGTTTGTACAACATGGAATGGTTCCTGTAATTAATGAGGAACGCGACGATGATTAATCCAAAACTTTTATAAAGGATTTCCATTTCACACACTAATTAAAACATTCAGAAACATTAAAAATACAGCATTAGATCATAAGCAATATTCAGCATTTGATTATTAATCCATGATACCCTCATGAAAAAGAACTATTGGTAAGTATCAGATCTAAAACTTTTTTTTTGAATAATTATTGGAAAGCCAATCCTTTTTGAGGAAAAAGGTACTGGATCTGTAAAAGTTTTTATTCAAAAAAACTACCCTCCACATTGATTAAAAATCTGACAAAATTCTCACTGTTAGCACATGAGATGACCTTTCATTTATGAAAAATTAGGAACAGTACTCAAACAATTTTTTACCAAAAAAAATTTTCGACAATTTGAATTTCTCTCAAAAATTCGAATTTCGCGCCAAAACACTAGAAACAAATTTGCTTAAGTGTATTCTAATTATTTGTTTTTTACTAATTTTTTCAGATTTTTCTATTACACAGATCTGTCACAAAAAAATGAAAACCATAAATAGCATATTTTGATACGAGAGGCCAAACGGGCGTTTTGGTCACTGCGAGTATGAAGGCGCCGCGTGAACCCGAGGCGAGGCGTTGGACGCCGAAGCCGAGCCTCGAGTTCAGGCAGCTCCTTCACACTGGTAGTGACCAAATCGCCCGTAAAGACTCGAGTATCGAACACTATTTTTCTTTAAAGAATACTATGCAAAACCCGAGATATGTAGACTTGACGAAAAGTGGGGGGAGGGGTCTGGGGCAAAGCCCCCGCGGGGGGTTCGGGGGTGGGGCCCCCCGCAAGACAAAAAATATCTCCCAAAAGGTTTATCTTTCCTGAAAATAATACAATGTTGTCTGCTTCCTCTACCACTTTTTGTAGGTCATCGAAACTTGCAATCCCGGTAAGAAGATGCGAATTGAATATCATTAATGTGCGAGCAAATATTGTGGAATTTCAAACGTTTTGAATACCTTATCAATTCCGTTTTTGAAATATGTGACGTGCGCCGAAGAAAGGGGGCTTACTCTGAAAAGCGAGATTTTTCAGGACGAGCGGTCGAAGTCGACCCGATAGACGCGACTTTTAGAAGAGACGGAAGACCAGGAAATCTTCCCTCTCCGCTTGCCACTACATTCTCACGCATATAGCGGCGTTGCTCACGGACGGGGTAAAGATGAAACGCGGAGATGTAGTGGTGAGTGGTGGGAGGTGTTTCACGGGATCTCGAGCTCTCGAGCGAAAGCACGATTTCTCGGGTACCTATCAACTCAATTATTAGCAATAATAACGCTCGGAAATTTTTTTCGATAGTTTCATTAAAAAGAGCAACTCATAACCTATAGAAAGGTGTAAAAACCTCGATTTCGATCACATATACGTTTTAATTTCTTTTATCGTAATTAAATTGTGTCGCATTTCAATCCCGTTTAATGTGATGATTATTTCAGCGAAAAAATGTATACATTTTAATTATAATTGGAAGATAAAAATTGTAATCAAGTTAATACTACTTGATACCGTAAGCCAAACTGGAATATTGAAGACAATTTAATTCTCTCTGGCGAGTGATAATTGGGAGCGAACCAATGCCATTGAATTACGTCAGCCGAGTGCGAAAATTGAAGTCAATTTTATACCATCTGGCACGTACAAATTGCGAACAAATGAATTTTATTCAATTCGATACAGAAAACTCGGAAGTTGAGACCAGTTTAATACCATCTGGCTAGTACAAATTGCGAACAGATGAATATTATTTAATTCGATACAAAAAACTCAGAAATTGAAGTCAATTTGATCACTTTCGTATGGTTGAAAATTGGAGAAACTTAAAATTTGATGTCAATTTAATACGTTCTGATGAGTGAATTTTAACATTGTTTTTTCAGATTTATTAAAAATAATGTCAATAAAGTAAGATAAAATAGTCTAAAAAAATAATGCAATGAATGGCATACATATTCAATTTATTTAAATTAATTACTTACAATATTTCATATAAACATAAAATTTCATAAATACTATTTATTAAAAATGACTGTGCTGTAATGTTGTTAGGCATTATGCAGACATACTGCTTTTGTTTAAAATCTAGACACACTATCTTCGACTTGATTTCTGGTAGGGCAATGGGTGAAGTTCTACATTTTCAGTGACCTCCCAGATGTAGTGTACTTTCACGTCCTCAACAAAAAAGCCATTTTTTAAGAGAAAAATTAAATTATTTTAAGAGAAATTTAGATGTTTTGAAAAAATTTCTCAAATGGTTAAGAGTTTAACAAAATTTAAAACATTTAAAACAAAATGTTAATTTTTAAAAAGTTTTGAATGAAAATTTAAAGCTTTCAAAGAATTTTGAAAGGTTTTAGGGTGATACAAAAATTTTCTTGAGATTCCTGAGAAAATTTTAATTTATTTTTCCAAAATAAGAAATTATTTTAATTTGTAAGTGATATTATTAAATTTGGATACATAAATAACAGTTAGACACTTATTAATGTAGCAACAAATTTAGTAAGTTTAAGAGATATTTAGAAGTTTTAACAAGATTCAAAATTAATTTTAAACTTTCAATGACCTAAATAGTTGGAAACAAAATGTAGATTTACCAGATTTCGAACGAAAAATTGAGAAGCTTTTCAAGAAATGTGAAAAGTTTCATAACAAATTTTTCTTAAGATTCATACGAAAATTGTTTTTAATCAATTTGAAATTTGGAAAAATTTGAAATGATTGGATACAAAATGTAGATTTTCGCAGATTTCGAACAAAAAACTTTGAAGCTTTTTAAGAATTGTGGAAGGTTTCCTCAGGAAAACAAACTTTTCTTACTATTCCTAAGAAAATTAAGAATCATTTTTCATTTTGAAAAATTAATTTTAAGAGAATTTTTAACAAGATTTAAAAAGGTTTTCAAAATTTTCAGAAAAAAACATGGGAGATTTTAGGGCATTCTTGTTCTAATTTTGTAGGATTTTTTAGATAAAAATCGAATCATTTAAAAAACTTTAAAAGTTTACGAAAATAAAATTTTGATTTTTTAAGGACTTTTGAATAATTTTAAGAGCATATTCAAAAATATTTGAAAACAAACACAAGTTTTGATGTATAAATAACAAGTGAACAACCATTAATTTGAAGTTAGTACTTAAATAAAAATAATTTTAATAATTTTTTAATACTTTTACAAAAAATTGAGAAGTTTTTCAAGAATTGTGAGAAGAAGTTTTATAGGAAATTTATTTTTAAAAAATGTTATGCATATATTTTAATGTTTTTCACTTAAAATTGTTCCAAATGATATAATTTTGAAAATTTACTAATTTATTGATTCATTCTCCAATTTAGAGCATTGAAAATGATAGCGTGGATTTATATTTTTTGAGCTTTTTGTGCTTTCATTTGCAGTTCAGTTTTTATTACTTCAATTGAAAAAAAAAACTTAGCTTCAAGATTTCAAATTTTTTAATTTCTTTGACATAAAAATTATTGCGAGCCAGGTAATAACCGATAATTTTTTCTTTGATCAAAACAGCCACCTGTTCCTTTTTCGAATTTCCCGCCATTAAGTAATCGATATTCGATCGTGAACTTTACCGAATGTTTCGGAAACAAACCGAACTGAACAACTTTTCAACTACTGACAAGAAGTGCACTTCAAGCTGTACCAGGCTTTATCAGCAAGCTATTAATTCCAGTAATTGTGAAATTTATAAAAGGATTAGATGTGTAATACAAATTTAATTGCATACATTGAGTGCTTATAGTTTAGTGGAATATTTTCCCTAGTGCAAATTATCTTTTTCGACATCAGGAAAGGTCAATATACAAGTACATGAAGTCAATATATTAGACCAACTTTTTGTGCGAACATTACCTATTAAGTTTGTTATACTTTCTACGTGCTTTCTGCCGCTCTTTGCCGATTTCGTTTCGACACGTCTGTATTCTTGTTTATAGTGTATTAAGCTAATGAATAATGAAAATAAAAATTACTTGACTTCTTGTTTCTATGAAAACTCGAAATAATAACTTTCTGTCGGCAATCTTAGAACAATCAAAGCTGGGCGTGAGGGACTGTTTTTGAAAAAATCTTTCCTTAGGTATTCTAAAGAGTCTTTCTGTTTTATTACTGCTAAAAATGAAATTTTGATCATAATTCATGTTGCTTTCACGATCATATATTTCTAAATTTTTTGCTTCGACACAGCCAAAGGCTAAACTTGGTTTAATTCACAAATTGCATTTTAAAGAATGCATAGAAAAATATTCTGACTGATTTAATTGAATTTTAATAAAATGCAGTCAAAAATATTTTTTTTTTTAATTCCTAGGAGTGAAATATTTTTCAATTTTGATGACATTTTAAACCAAGTTAAACCTTTGACTGTATCACAGGAAAAAATTCTTGAAATATCTCATTAAGTCACTGAAATTGATAATTTTCTACATTAGTGTAGAAAATTATCTTAAAATTTAGTTAAAAAACATGGAAATTTTTTTGTTATTTTTGGACACGTTGATATTTTTCGGAAACATTAAAACTTGGAGTTTTTTTTTTCAAATAACTTACAATAAAATTAACAGATTGCCTTCAATTTATGCTTATCAGGCTCACAACTTTATCAGCTTCCGTGCAATAATTGGAAGAAAATTTACAGTTTAATATTATTGAAACTAGAGTGCTTTTTTAAGCTATTGAAGAACAGATGTACGGAAACTTTCGCACAGCAGCGTATATTATTACATTATTTATATAATCTTGTATGTGTAATCGCCCCTGTACACAGTGGGCTGGAAGACCACCGAAAGTGGCCAAAAGTCAAATTTTGTTTGGATTTACATTAAACTTGGTATAAGGCGGTTTCTGAGGTCGCTGATTTAGAATTTCATGTCAAAATTAATAAATTCAAAATGGCGGATCCAATATGGCGCCTGAAATTTCTAAATTTTTACTTATTCATATGAAACTTGGTGTAAGGAGGTTTTTGAGGTTGCTGATTTCGAATTTGACATCAAAATTTATAAATTCAAAATGGGGGGTCCGATATGGCGCCTGAAATTTCTAAAATTGTACATGTCCATATGAAACTGGGTATGAGGTGGTTTCTGAGGTCGCTGATTTCGAATTTGACGTCAAAATTCATAAATTCAAAATGGCGGATCCTATATGGTACCTGACATTTCTAAATGTTTACTTATTCATATGAAACTTGGTGTAAGGAGGCTTCTGAGGTAGCTGATTTCGAATTTGACGTCAAAATTCTTAAATTCAACATGGAGAATCCAATATGGCACCTAAAATTTCGATTTTTTTTTCATTTGTATTTGTATTTCTATTCGTATTTTTACATATTGGTATCAAACTTTGAAATGAGCCCTCTTGCCTCTAATTAAATATCTCCGTCCACGTCAAACTTTTCTTCGTCGGTTAATTCTAGTTCGTCTAAGTAAAAATTTAGAAATGTCAGGCGCCATATTGGATCCGCCATTTTAAATTTATTAATTTTGACGTCAGATTCTAAATCAGAGACTTCAGAAACCCCCTCATACCCAGTTTCATATGAATATGTAAAATTTTAGAAATTTCAGGAGCCATATTGGATCCGCCATTTTGAATTTAGGAATTTTGATGTCAAATTCGAAATCAGCGACCTCAGAAACCTCCTTACACCATGTTTCATATAAATAAGTAAAAATTTAGAAATTTCAGGCGCCATATTGTATCCGCCATTTTGAATTGATTAATTTTGACGTCAAATTCGAAATCAGCGACCTCAAAAACCCCCTTATACCAAACTTCATATAAATCCAAACAAAAATTTGACTTTTGGCCACTTTCGGTGGTCTCCAGCCCACTGTGCACGCTCAACTACATTCACTAATATCTTCGTCAAATGTCAATGGTGGCAGACGGTGACAAATAACCTGATAGTAAACATCATAATGAACCCAAAAGCACTATAGAACTTCAGATACCAGGTGTAACCTCGGGGAACTTTTGATTCCAAAATTGTCTATTGCTGTGAATTCCTTAAATGCATGAGTACAAAGTGAGAGGATTCAAAACCGAGCTAAAATTTGAATTTCTTTTCTATAACGTAATTATTTATTACCACTCTAATAAGCAGCAATGATTGTAACATTTTGGTTCGTAACATCATGAACGAGTTTTTCAAAGTTTTTCTCCAAAAAACAGTAACAAAAAAAAGAAACATTTCTTCAATTCATAACGGTCCAGAATTAAGAGGACTAGTTAAAGTATCATTAAATTTGGTGAAAAGTTTCTTCAACTCATCTATATTATGAAAAATAATTCTTCCATTAATAACTGTGAAGTTGACTTTTGGCCACTTTTGGTGCTCTCTAAGCCCACTGTGCTGTGTTCGTAATAAAAAGTTTTAAATATGTATACTTGAAAACGAAAATTGTTATTATTATTTTTCGCAATTTTCCACAAAAGTTTCTGATGTCTAATCCAGCGATTTATACATTTTGTACGCAAATTAATTCAAGTCAATTCCATTTGAATCATTCACTTTTTCGTTCACACTTTAATTCCGTTTTGTAACATCGTAAGAAGTGCTTTCATTTTTATCACTTTCTTTTCGTGTTCACTTTTTCGTTCACACTTACATTCCATTTTGTTCCGTCTCACAAGTGCTTTCATTTTTATCACTTTCATTTCGTGCTGCGGCGCTGTTCTGCATTCAAACGAGATTTTCAAAAACGACATTCATTTGGATAGAAACGTTTCTATTCAATTCAATCCACACCTTCTTACCGGGATGCTGTCTTCGTCAGCGAAATCCATTTCTATGATTTTTTTGCCGTTTGCACCTTAGCTTGTAATTAACTCTTTAATCTCATCATGCAACGAATTACTTGAACAAAAATGAACAAAAACAAACTGTCACGAACGAAATAAACCATACTTCACCCAAAATGATGTTCGCATAGTAACCATTTACGACGCTAGATGGCAACCGGTGGCCAACATATTTTGGTAACCGTGGAGACCATTTTGCGAACAGGTGACAGCGTTTTGGTCATCGGTGTTTGGGTTTTTGCTCATTGCTTTCGCGCACAGTGCGGAATCGGGCATTTATGATGTCTGTAAACGGTGGGCAAACGAGGGTTTTGCATGTATGTAGAAAGAAAACACATTTTTAGCCACCATGACTATGGAGGTTCAAAAATCCGGGAAAAGTTATGATTCCAAGTCCCAGAAAAGGGCTCATTGAAAATCTGATTCCAGCCAAGGGCATTTTTGACCGGCTTAACGGGCTAGGCCCTATGTTTTTGAAATGTATTAATGATCCCCGAAAAATTGGAAAGTTTTGAAAAATGACAAAATGACAGCTGTATTTCTAAAAATCCAGAAAGTGAATTTTCTCAAAAACCCCATTTTTTCTATTAGTTAGAAATATGTGATACATATCCCGTGAGATTGGTTTTAGTAAACAACTACTTCAATTTGGATAAAATTATTTAAATAGAAAATCGTATTTTTTCGGGAACAACGAAAGGTACAAAAAAGGTTTAGATATAAGATTACACCTCTAGGAAAGTTCTACGAAATATACCTTTTGCAAATTTCGCTTCGTTTATGGGAAAATTAAAAAACTAGCTGTGAATTCGATCTCGAGCGATTCCACTTTGTTTGTATTTATAATTATATGGTGCTCATTTTACGAGCACTTTGCTTCCCGTTAGCAAATGTATTTGCTTCCTCATAGAGGAAGCATTAGTTATTTTTTTCAATAATAGACAAACCGAAGTCTTCATTTTGCTCAACTTAAAAATAGAAATTTACAACAAATGAAAAGTTACAAAATAACACAAAAAATGTTTTAAATACAAAGACAAATCAGAGGAATCAAATCTTGTATTCGAGATGATAATTTTTTGAGCTGGAAAAGGGAAAGGAAAAGTTCTGTCGCACTCTATCACTTTCCCAGCTTTATTATTCCTTTACAAAAATTATCAGAATTACCCTATTTGAAAATTTATGATCAAAAAGCCTTTTCTATTCATGCGTCAACTTTGAATTAGGTCGATGAAAAAATTTTTTCTGTTTAAAACTGATGATTCAGATATTATAAATAAGCATAACTTCCCGAATCTCCAATGAAGTGTATTATTATTATTATTATTATTATTATAGATCAACCGATTTGCCTCAAATCAAGAAATCTTTTCCGTTCTTGCATCAATTTTGAATTATGTTAGTTAAAAAAGTTTTAGTATGAAAATCCGCGTTTTCAAATATTATGCATTACCATAGCTTGCTCACTCTTCAATAAAATGTATCAATGTTATAGGTCAATCAATTCGTCTTGAATCAACACAACTTTTTTATTCTCGCATCAACTTTAAATGATGAGAATAAGAACACTTTTACTATAACAAAAGAGTTTAAAAATATATATATTACCATAACTTCCTTACTCTTCAATAAAATGTATGAATATTGTAGGTCAATCGATTCGTCTCGAACCAAGGAATCTTTCATATTCTTGCAACAACTTTGAATTATGCTAATAAAAAAGTTTTATTATAAAAAACCGTATTTTCAAATATTATGCATTACCATAGCTTCCTTACTCTTCAATAAAATTTACCAATATTATAGGCGAATCGATTTGACTCGAATCAACACATCTTTTCTATTCTTGCATCAACTTTCAATTACGTTAATGAAAAAAGTTGTACTATAAAAAACCGTTTTTCAAAATATATAAATTACCATAACTTCCCTACTCTTCAATAAAATGTATTGATATTATAGGTCAATTGATTCGTCTCCAACCAAGAAATCTTTTATATCCTTGCATCAACTTTGAATTATGCCAATGAAAAAAGTTTCACTATAAAAAACCCATTTCCAAAATATATAAATTACCATAACTTCCCTACTCTTAAATCAAATGTACTGATATTAAAGGTCAATCGATTCTTCTCGAACCAAGGAATCTTTTATATGCTTGCATCAGCTTTGAATTATACGAATGAAAAAAGTTTTACTATAAAAAACCGAGTTTTAAAACATTATTGAATGCTTAAAAAAAATGCAATGAATATTTTTAGAAATCCTTTGGTTAGTTTCAAGATATTAGTGAGGAAAATAAGCTCTCCAAATTTCATCAATTTATCTGCAACGGTTTTCTAGTTATCGTGTTCACAAAAAAGCGTGACATCCACACACACATCCGGACAATTGCTTAGAACATTGTATTAGACATTTTTAAATTAGGGAGGGCTTGATTAAATGAATTTGAAAATTTTGAAAAATGTTACCATTACAAAGCTATGTTACAAAGCTTCGTCTATGAGGAAGCAATAATCATCAGAAAAGGGAAAGAAATAGGCAGGACAGGGCCAGAAAATCCCCTTCACCAGATTTCCAATTCTATTCGTCATCCAAAACTAAAAGCAATAAACCGATGGCAAGCCAAAATTAATGAGAAAATCGAAACCGTCAATAATAAGCGAGAAAAAAGTTAATATCCCAAAAACCCCACTTCACCCGTCCAAACGAAGAAGACTCGACTCAAACGATCGCCACCAAGTTGTAGGCAAGTTTAGAAAATCTTTCCGCACACAAATTTAAACTTTTTCATTTTTATTGTGTGAGAAAGCATAACTGAATTGAATTGAATTTGAAAGTTAAATTACATTAATTTTTGATTTATATTTGAAATCCATATAATAATAAAATATTAATTTAAATTTAAATCAATGAAAATTAATGGATATAATGTCTCCAGAATAGAATATTGCACCTGCACCACTTCCTGCTAATTCTCCAACTCCTCATCCTCAACCACCTCCTAATGTTGAAATTTCTGCTTATCTGCGCTTTTTAATTATTATAAGAGAAGTTATATTTTTGAAAATAGTAATTTTTTTTATTTGAGTACACACAAAATTTTGTTACATTCGATACTTTTCGGGTAAATATCTTATTATATGTCATTTTTTTGCTATTATATTTGCAGAAAAGCAAGTTCCTTTGGAACGAACATCTTCCCGCGATCTCTCGCATAATGCAGTCCTGCATAAAAAGTAAAAAATTCCTGTTTTTCAAGAAAAAAAATCCAGACCCGAACAACCTGAGAAGCAAAAGAAACAAAGGAGTTTAGAAAACTGTCTCTCGAGTCTTGCGTATCAGAACAGAAAGTCTGGTAATTTATTGAAAACGATGACATTTGAAGTTTCAATTTAAGAACTAAATATATTGCCGAATCACAGAATGATTTGCCAGTAAAATATACTGTTTTTCAAAAAAAAAAAAATAAATAAGACGATATTTATCTTATCGATTCGCCGAATTTTTTTTCTTTCCAAAAGTTATGAGTATTTGAATTTTACGAAACGAAAACATTAAATACAGAAAAAATGGTAAAAACTTTTGTTACGAGTATGATATTGTTTAATTCCATATCTGTATCTATTTTTTTCTTTTGTGATTATGATAGAATTTTCCGTCTTCCTTCGAAATACATTGGAAAATTTCAAAAAAGTTGAAAATTAACGAAACGGCGGTGGCTGCTCTGAAAATATACAAAGTAAATTTACCCAAAAAGCCCCCTTTTTTTCTTGATTTTTGCCTAGACTCTTCTTAGTGTATAGAGTATATTCAATAATAGCCTATCCCTGTGCCCACTCCTTGGAGAAAAGAGCGTTTTTTCCTCAAAAACGAAAATTCACGTTCCTTGCTAAAGCAATACAAGATAAGAAACAAGTCAAAGAACTCGAATTGTTTCCATACAAAAGTTGTAGAAAAATATCTCTAGGCACTTTCTCTCATCTCGCATTATTTTCAAAATTTTTGCGAAAATATATATAACAGTTTTCTACAACTTTTTTAGAGAAGCAGTTTTATTTCTTTGACTTTTTTCGCATTTTGTATCGTTTTGGCAAGAAACAGGAATTTTCGTTTTTTAGAAAAAAATGCTTTCTTCTCTCCAAAGCGCAGAAAAAGGCAGACTATCATGAAATATACTTTTTACATCAGTAAGAATCTGAAACAAAAATCAAGAAGAAAAAACGCTGGAATATTTTCAGAGAAACAACCATAAATATATTAGATTAAAAAATATCACACTTTTAAGAACAGTTTTGACCATTTTTTGATAATTCGCGTTTTCATTTTATTTCTAAATTAAAATATTTGTAACTTTATCACTACAAAATTATCGGCAAATCGGGAGGATACGTGTCATCTTATTATCTTTGGAAAACAACATATTTGAGTGACAAATGGGTCTGTGACTTAAGCATGGACTGCTTGTATGATTTAAAATGAATATGGCGTAATAAAAAATGCAATATTTTCCATACAGTATTAATTAATTAACACTTATATAGATAACTTGTAATTGATATATTTAATTAATTAATAAGGAAAATCTTCCTACTATAGGTCTCACTTATGAAGAATTATCCCTTCGGAAGATGGACGAAATCATAATACACCTTAGAGACTTGAAATTGCAATCACAAACTAACGCTGTGGTAAATACTCGTACCAGCAGTCTTTCATTTCTGGATTCTGACGAGTGTCCAGAATTGCCAATAACGACGCAGGCGGACCTATTGGCAATCAGTGAAAGTCTGAGAAGCAAGGAATTCAAAAATAGAATGGTAAATTGATCAAACTAGTTAAAATTACTAAATGATTGATTAGAGAAAATGTGTTCTATATTTCCTGATGTGAGCTTGCAGTCATAAGAATATATTTGATTTTAAATTCACAGACACAGGCATTGGGAGCCAGGGGCAAAAGCAGGAAATATTGGGGGGGGGGGGCATAAAAAAATGTATCAACATTTTTCGAGATTGCAACACTTGTTCTAAGTTTCTTGTCAAATTTTATGCCAAACATCTTTATTTCGTACATATATTACGATAATAGTCACTCATTAAACCTTATCAAACATTAGGAAGTGCTTATATGTATTAAAACTATTCCTGCTAATTGTTAATAAACAAATTTTCACAAACAATTAAACTCTGTTATCAAGTTGTCGCAGCTACAGTGCTATGCTCATTTTTCTCGGTTTTTAGCCATGATATCTAATGTTTGATCAGTGCTGATTTGTCGGTCTCTGTGAACATTGAGAAGAGCTAATCCTTTCAATCGTTTGGTAACGAAGATGGATTTATTTGAAAGAGTAGATTTTTATAGTTCTCAGGCAGTACCCAGTAATATAATTATTCTTTGATAATAGACTAAAACTTGGGGTATCAAATTGTTGCAGCTATATTAATCTAGGATTTCAGCTTAATATGATTCGCTCCAGAGGATCAGTAAAAATGAATGAGCACAACTTTAGAGCGTACTAGCATCAATATGCAAAGCAGAATGACAAGAGTGGGTTTATGAAAGTAGACCGCGAAAGGAAGTAGTTCTTTAAAATGTTATTCTGAACATAGAGATTTATTTAGTGTTGAAAGATAATTATTGAAATGATAAAGTGATTGATGGCGTTGATAAATAGTACAGGTGTTCAAAACACACCTTTCTCGAGGAAGTTGTATTAATAACTAAAATTTTAGACAATCTGATGGGTTTTCGGAGGTCTCGTCATTTCAGGGAGTAACCTCGGTAATCCAGGTGTTTAAAAATACATCTTCCTCGGGGAAGTTGTGTTCGCAACAGACCCGGTAAGAAGAAAAGAATTCAAAAAAATTCAGAATCTGAATTCTCATTAATACGTGAATTTTCCTCCATCGAAAGTTCCACCATCGAGTAGACAAAAAAAGCATAACCTATTCCTTTTAATTGACTTAGAAAAATGTAATGGAAGCGTATTGGGAGGAATTAAAAAGTGGAGAAATGTAAAAGAAAGAATAGAAAGGAATAAAATAATGTCACTTTTAAGGTGCAACTGTGAATTGAAATAAATTCATTTTTTAAATGAATAAATATTGTATTACATTTATAAATTATAGGTGGAAAAAAAGAATTTGGGTGAATTATGTGAACATTTTTTTATTAATCTGTTTAACAGAAACATATTTTGACCGATTTCATATGAAATCTGTCTTGGAACACATTTAAATTATATTAAAATTATTTTTTGATGTACGTGTATGGATTACACAGCCACAAAAAAAGTATACAGAGCCAAAAACCGATCTATCCAGCATAGTCGAAATCAAATTTTTTAAATTTCCTGCCTACCTTTTTTTTTGGTTTGAATTTGGATTTTTGGTTTAGGTTAAATTTTTGCAACTTGACTGCTAAACATCTGAAACCGTTGTTAGGGTTTAGGGAAGGAGAGGAGATGTTTAGTAGCCAACTTGCAATTAGAAGGAATTAAAATAATCGAAAATAAAGCATGTAAGTATGAAATTAAATTAACCATGACAAAAAAAATTGAAATTTTCAAACTTATGTTGCACACGGAGGAATGGAAATCATGTAAGTGCATGCATTTTGCGGACGGATTAGAAAGAATTAAATTAATCCAAAATACAGCATGTAGGTATGGAACTAAAAATAACCATGGGAGGTGTGTGTACTGCTCGCATTAAGAGAAATTAAAAGAATGGAAAATATGTTCGCCTGTATGGAACACAACACGAGTGGCGTTCGTTAAGGAAATAGAAAAGAATTGATTTCAGAGATAAACCTATTCTTTCTTTGGGTACTTCTCCCGATGGAAAATTAGCACATTCAAAAAAATTAAATAATGCTCACTCTTTCGTTTAAATATGAAAGTATTAATTTTTTTGAATTCTTCTCTTCTTACTGGGGACATTTAAAACACCTTGATCGGGGTTCCAAGATGTTTTTCATTCTAAGAATTAAACCCGGTAGTCCAGGTGTTTCAAATATATCTTCCTCAAGGAATTTGTGTTCGTAACAGACATTTAAAACACTCTAATCGGTTTTCAAAGGTCTCTTCATTCTAAAAAGTAAGCCCGATAGTCCAGGTGTTTAAAATACATCTTCATCAGGGAAGTTGTGTTCGTAATAGACGTTTGGAACACGCTGATAGTTTTTCAAAGGTCTCGTCACTCTAAGAATTTAACCTGGTATTCCAGGTGTTCAAAGTGCATCCTTTTCGAAAGGTAGGTCCATAACTGAAATTTAAGACAAGCTGATCTTTTTTGAAGGTCTCGTCATTTTATGAAGTAAAGTCGATAGGTCAGGTGGGAAGTTGCATTCGAGATTGAAACTTGAAACACGCTGATTGGTTTTCGAAGGTCTCTTCTTTCTACGAAATAAACCCGGTAGGCCAGATGTTTAAAATGCACCTTCCTCGAGAAAGTAGTGTTCATAACTAAAATTTTAGTCAACCTGATGGGTTTTCGAAACTCTCGTCATTCTTAGAAGTAAGACCGGTAGTCCAGGTGTTTAAAATAAATCTTCCTAGAGGAAGTTGTGTTCATAACTAAAATCTTAGTCGACCTCGTGACTTTTCGAAGCTCTCGTCATTTTAAGAAATAAACTCGGTAGTCCAGGTGTTTAAAATACATCTTGCTCGGGAAAGTTGTCTTCGCAATAGACATTTAAAACACGATGATCGCTTTCAAAGGTCACGTCATTCTAAGATGTAAACCCAGTATTCCAGGTGTTTAAAATTTACCTTCCTCGAGGAAGTTGCGCCCATAACTAAAATTGTAGACAACCTCATGGGTTTTCGGAGGTCTCGTCGTTTTCGGAAGTAACCTCGGTAGTCCAGGTGTTTGAAATACATCTTCCTTTGGAAATTTGTGTTCGTAACTAAAACTTGAAACACCTTGATCGGTTTTCTAAGGTCTCGTAATTCTAGGAATTAAACCCAGTAGTCCAGATGTTCAAAATACACCTTCCTCCAGGAGGGTGTGTTCATAACTGAAATTTTAAGAAACCTCGTGGATCCAACGTGTCTCCTGCTTCAGTTCTGAACGCAACTTTCTAAGGGGAGATGAATTTTAAAAACCTAGACTACCAAGTTTATTTCGTAGAACGACAAGGCCCTGAAAGAACGGTCAAGGTGAATACAATTTCAGTTATGAACACAACTTCCTCGAGAAAGATATATTTTAAACACCTGGATTACCAGGTTCACTTCTTAAAAGAATCTTAAATTTCTATTATGAATACACTTTCTTCTGAGATGTTTTCTGAATACCTGTACTACATCACGGTTACTCCTTAGAGGGACAAGACCTTGGAGAAAACGTTGAGGAATTTCAAATATCTATTGTGAACACACCATCCTCGAAGATATATTTTGAACATCAAGACTACTAGGTTTACTTTTAAGGTTGGCTAGGCCTTCGAAAAACGGTTAGAGAATCTTAAATTCCTATCGTGAACACATCTTCCTTGGGGAAAATGTATTTTAAGCACCTGGACTACCAGGTTCACTTCCTAAAATGACCTTCGAAAAATTATTAAGGTAATTAAATTTCAGTTCTGAACGCCCTACAGTTGATGATTTTCGGAAAGCATTCCTTTCTGCCAAATTCAAGTTCAGAAATCGATAATCGATCCTTGATCGAGATTTACTGGCATTTGCAAACAAACATCCACAACCTCAATGATCATAAATTTAAATAGACGGAGCTGAGTAATTGTTTTTTTTTTCTTCAAAAGATTAACAATTTAATTTCAAACGGTTTTTATTGTTCATCATTCAGGTAAGAGGTTTCAATAATTTCATAATGTGTTGAGTAGTTGAATTTTGATGACAAATAATTGGTCTCGAAATTTGAATCAAGTTGATCATGAATATAGGTATCAAAACGTTGCATCCTTTTGATCCATTTGCCGTGTCAACTTGATACCTGGTACTTTTGTGGGAAACTATAGTTATATTTATTATACAATAACTTATTCAAATTCAGTTAACGGCACCACATTTTCAGTGAACGACACCCTACATTTAGCGAACGACACCGTTATTGATTTTGAATTTAAAAGAATTTACAAAGGTATTTGTAAGAAATATTATGTAATTGAGTTGATTTAGACAATAAATGAAATAGCAATCATAACAGCATGGACATCATTAAAAAAAGTGCATATAATTCCTTAAAATCTTCCTTCTGTTGGATGTCGTTTACTGAGAGATGGTTGTTTCGTTCACTGGTTTTGAAGGTGCGATAAGAATACTTAAAATATATTTAATCTACTCAAATCTGAAAATAATACTTATTTAATTATATAACAAAACATAATCATCTAACCTCTGAAAGTACTGCAAAATAAGAAATACCTTTTCTTTTAGATTTTTCGAGGACTTTCAAATTAACGAAATCTTTTCCTAATTCATAAACGAGGAGTTCTCAACGTTATACAAAAATACGAACTCATCGAAACTTTATTAAATGAAAAGATGCGAAATTTCAATAACACTTACTTAGCATCAATAAAATCTTCATCCCTTGGTTTTTTCACTCTAGCTCAGTGAAGGATTATTATTAAACTCGAATTTTGTTATTTTTCAGAAACTTCGAGGGGGGGGGGGGGGGGCGTTGGACCCCCAAAACCCCTCCCTGCGTTCGCCACTGTTGGGAGCTATTGGTGGGGATAGCTTGAACAATATTCTGGCCAATATCTGCTACAGGCTTTTCTCGGACAATGTAGCTCTTCCTTATAGCTGGCCAGGAAAGAAGAAGCCGAAATCTTCTCTTGAAGATACCAATTTCACAACCTTAATTATAAGTAAAAAATTCTAACATAAAATACATTAAACGTATGCTAATCAGTACGTACAAAATCATATTAAAAACGTAATTTTTGATCACAGACAGTGTTTGGGTATCACAACCAAATGCGACGGATCATGAAATCAAGATTTTAGGAACGAGATGGTTTTCTCAAGCCAACAACAGGTTAATCAGGACGAAATGAGTGAATTATTCTCATGGATCTCATCAATCTAAAATAAATTGTATCGTTGGTTATAAATTCGGAGTTATTGGACAACAATACATGAAGTCGATTTAACTCTACTGAAGTTGAGTCAATTCCATTCTCATCCTATAGTTGTGCAACAATTCCGGCTATTTCAACAGTGATAGAAGCTCTCGAAATTATCCTTAATCTTGGTTGAGCATCTGAACTCTGTTTCATCTTCCACGGCGGACCTGGATTGAGTTCAACCCAAAGAGACTTGCACCCCTCTTATTTCTTCTTAAATCATTTCAGTAATGCCTTACGATTATTTTCAGAACAAAAGGATTTTCATTTTTCATGTTCAGGTTATTACGTAAGTTTTCGTAAAATCCAAATGTTAAATATCGCTGGGCATCCGATGGTTAGCCCACGAGCGAAGCGTGTGCGAAAACATTGACGAGTGCTTCGAACCGCAGGCGAATGATGCAATCACACGAGTTACTAATCACCAAGGACCATGTGTATCACACGCTATTTTTTGCAACGCCCGTCCGAAAAAGTTGTTAGGAGGTGGTAAAGGAATGAAAAAAAATTTTTTTAATGTTTGAAATAAAATTAAAAAATTTCGAAAAAAAATCTTCTGAAAAAAAATTTTGTGCAAGAAAATTTGGTGAAAAAAAATTTTTGAACAAAAAAATTTCGTGAAAAAAAAAATGTTTGAGAAAAAAAATTTTCGAAACAAAAATTGTGTGAACAAAATTTTGAAAAAAAAAAATTTGTTAAAAAAAATTTGTTGGAAAAAAAATGTTGGCGTTTATGCTTTTTTGCCCCCCCCCCCCCCGGGGGGGGGGGCGACGAAACCCTAAAAACAAAACTTCAATCATTAAAACATTTGTTCAAGTTGAATGTAAAATTATTTCAAGAAGATACCAGCACCAGTGTTCAAAGTTACCTTTACCAGTGTCTAAAGTACCTCATCTCGAATGTGCGCATGCGCAGCTTTTTCACCAGTGTCTAAAGTAAGCCATCTTCAAACTGCGCATTCGCGAAAACTGTTTCGCGCACAGTCTTCGCAAATAAGGTCCTTTAGGCACCATCTACATGAATGCAAACGTCAACTTTAGACGTGGGTGTTGCAAAAAGATATTTTTGAAATTATGAAGAGTAATGGAAAGATTATTAAATTTATAATTTGCAATTATTTCCTTAATCTTTAGCTTGTACTTATTTTTTTTTAAATTTCTAACTGTTTACAGTAATTGTGATCTCTTATCAATGAAAAATCACTAATCTCGCAAGTACTGATGATAATATACGTATAAAATTACAGCATTTGGCCAATTTTCAAACAAGTTAAATCAATCGTTCGATTTAACTCGACTATTAAATGTGACTTTCAAATATAAGATAAAATTATTTTATAACGAATCTTTTTTTAATAGGCTTTTGTATAAAAAATCTGATGATGAAAAAAGGTACTTTTCTGATATGAGTAAAAGTAATTGCTATATATATATATATTCAATAAAAAGGGTTTCGAACCTCAAGACGACATTAAATTTATTATTAATTTATAATTTTCTGAAAAAGCAAAAGGCTGATCAGTGTAATTTCTAAAGCTCGAAATGTTGAGTCTGACTAATTTAAAATTGAAAGATTCAAAATTAAAATATTGTAAAAAAATATAAGTTGTAGATAAAATATTCCTTAAATGTTGGAATTTGGCAAGTTTTTAGATTAAACAGTATCACGTTTTCTAATAAAGATGGTTTCAAATTGTAAATGTTTGGAATTAAATACCGACATTTTAAATGAGTCAGAATGAAATGAAATTCAATTTTTTGTTCGAAAACTAATTTGAAAATTAAAAAGGTTTTTGTAGTCCTTGATATTAAATTTTTTTTTTTGAAATTAGTGTAATCAAATTGGTTGTAATAAGTGTAATTTCTAAAAGCACAATATTTTGAATCTGAATAATTTAAAATTAAAAGATTCAGAATTAAAATATTGAATACTAGAACTCCTTCAAGTGGTGCAAAAACTAAACGTTGAATCTTGAAAATTTGAAAACTGATAAGTTTAACAATATCAACTTTTTTAATGAAACTAGTTTCAAGATGTATTTTTTTTTAATTAAACACGTTCTTTTTAAATCAGTGGAAATTAAATGAAATCAAACCAATTTTCTTATTCAAAAAACATAATAGTTCAAAATGTTTTCATAGTCTATGATATTTTACAACTTTTTCAATTAGTGTAATGAAATTTAGTATAATAAGTGTAATTTCTAACAGCGCCAAACTTTAAATCTATATCCTTTTAAATAAAAAGATTTATAATTTAAAATCGAAAGATTTTAAATAATGATATTGTGGGCTAAAAGGAACTTGAAAAATAAAATCGATTTCTAAACGTTCCTAAGCAGTATTAATTAAAGAGAAACATTTTATTGTAAATGTCCGATTAAAATTGGGGAATAATTCTCTTTTTAACATTTTGCTACCTCAATGGTAGCGGCAACCAACAAATTACTGCTACTGCCAATAATGTTTCTGGAAAAATTAAGAATGATTCCGATTTTATCATGAAAAGTTAACTTTAAGTTTTGACTTTTGAACATTTGAAATTATGTCGAAAAAGAACCTGGAAAATGATAGGAAAATTTTTTTAATTTTGCAGAATTTTGAGAAATTTGAGGAAAAACAAATTGTTTTAACAGATAGTCAGAAGTTTTGAAAACATTAGAAAAAAATTTACATTTTGAGAATTTTGAAAACTTTTAAAAGAGTAAACAAAATTCTTAAGATTGTTAGCAAAACTTCAGATGATTTTTATTTGGAAAAATTAATTTTCAGAGAATTATAATAAAAGATTTTTAAACATTTTAAAAAAGTTAAAAAATTGTCAAAAAAGCATCTGGAATATTTTGAGGCAATTTTTTTAATTTTGCAAAACTTAGAAAAAGAATCGAATCATTTGAAAAAATATTTAGTAGTACAAGTTTAAGGAACACTTAAAACTAATTTTAGGTTTGAAAATTTTTCTAAAAATGTTAAACAAAATGATTTGAGATTTTGGAAGATTTACAAAAAAATAGAAGCTTTTCAAAAATTGTGAAAGGTTTCAAGACTATACAAAAAAACCTTCTGAAGATTCCTGGAAAAATTTGAAATAATTTTTTTTAATTTAAAAATTAATTTTTAAAGAAAATTGCGGCAGATTTCAAAAGGTTTCTAAAAATGTTGGAAAAAATATGGAAGATTTTAAGGCAATTTTATTGATTGTGAAAGATTTTTTCAAATTTCAAGAAAAATTTGAGTCAGTTTCAAATATAATTAGGAATTTTAGAAGTTTTGAAGAGATTCAAAATATTCTAAACTTGACAAGGTTTCTGAAAATTTATAAAATAATTTTAAGTTTCTTCTAAACATTGAAAAGTCCTAAATTACCTTTAAACGGACCCCATCTTTTCCTAAATTTTGTAAAATCCCACAATAAAATAGAATTTCATCAAAATTTTCTAGTTTGTTTTTCAATCAAATTTAAAATTCTTGAATTATAAACTTTTAGCATTGAAATTAAAATTGTTCATTTAAATGCTCAATTATTCAAAAGTGTAAAATGAAAGCTATTAACACTTTTTAATCAACAAAATTTTAATTGAATGCACTTATACTGTAAAAAAACATTTGTTTAACTTCTATAAATTGTACAGTTCAATGATTCAGATATAGTTAAAAAAATGTGAATCCACCTTATCGTCTTCAATCTCGTAAATTGAAAAATACATCAATAAATTCATAAATTATCTAAATTATATCATTTGAAGCAATTTTAAGCTAGAAACATTAAAGAGTTGAACGACTAACATTCTTTTTAACTCAACATTTTTCAAATTCAAGTTCAAATTAGAAAGTGTATCATATTTTCAGTAGTTTCAAATAAATGTTAATGACTGATTGAATTTCTGTTCAATTCTTATTCATACAAAAAAATTTGTTTTTGCTTTGAAATATTTTTAAATATGCCCTGTAAATTATTTTTTCCAAATAAAAAATAATTTTTCTAGAAATGTCAAGAAAAAAATTTGATTATCTTAAAACCTTTTAAAATCCTTTTGAAAAACTTAAGAATTTATTTTCAAAATTCTTTAAAAAACTTCAACATTTTATTTCGAAATCTTCAAAAATCTACATTTTGTTTAAAACTTTCTGAAATCTTTTCAAATTTTAAGTTTGAAATCTTACAAAATATTTGTTTAACATTAATTTTTCAAACTAAAAAATAGTTTTCGATTTCCCTGGGAATCTCGAAAATTTTTTAAAAAACCTTTCACAATTCTCAAAGAGCTTCTACTTGCTGCGTATTGCTGCCTGTTGTTATGGATAGAAGACGTATTGTATAGAATTTATATGTATAGAAATCGTTTAAAGGCAGCTTTATATTTCCAACATAATAATAATGATTACACTTACTTTGTATGCAAAGAATTTGTTAGAAGATAAATATTTTATTTAATTACATGAAATTTAATATTTCATTTTTATTTACATATACATATTGTTTCTAACCTTTAATGTCGCTTCTTTTCCGTAAATTTTATGTTGAACAATCTTGCTATTTCGACTATAAAATATGTGTCCATATGTTATTTTACCAATTTGGAAGTCTATAATATTATATCACTTTACCGAAAACTATTAATCATTTAATTTTGTCCCATTCTAACATTTTTGCAAGAGTATTAATAATTTTTATTTCGAAACGCTGTATATTTTGAAGTTAATCAATTATTGAAAGCAGTAATAATTACACTTTTTTTGCATAGAAAGAATTAATGAGAATACAAATATTTTACTTAATTATTTGAAATTTAATATCTCATTTTCATTTAAACGTATACACTTTGGTTCTATCCTCTGATGTAATTTGTTTTTCGTAAGGGTTCACCTGATAAATCTTGGTGTTTCCTTAATAGATATGTTCACATATTATTTCACTTTCCTGGAAATCATTTATCATTTAATTACCCAGGAAACAAGAAACGATTGACCACGTTTACAATCGTATTTCAGGTCGTATAAAATGTGTATCTTAAACTGGAATGGCAGATTGCTGACGATAGGTTAGAAGTGCGATTCACCAAAAATATTTCGTTACCGATTGGAAAACGACGGTTAATCGTACACTATAAAAAAAGTTGGTGTAATTTTACATCGTACCACGATGTAAATTATTCGATCTGCGTGCGACGATGTAAGTTTACACATTTTTGTAAAAAAAATGCAGGACGTAAATTTCCAGGACCAAATTTCAATTTTGAGGTTATGTTCGTAAGGTTATAAATTTCAAAACACTATAGCAGGATAATTAAAGCGCATATCACTTTTCTTAGGTATCGTTTTGAATAAAAAAGACATATTTTTTCATTCACATAGAACTCATCACTATCCGAGCAATATTAGAGGCTCTGAGACGTAATTTTATGAAAAAGTCCAACGCGCCATCTCCTTCTGTCAGTTTGTCGATGGATTGTCGATGTATGTCCTGTTTGTAATTTTTCAGGATGCCAAGACGTAAGAATACTACCTGTGTGTGAAATTATGCTAGATACTGCAACTTTACCAAAAAAAAGTGTTAAATTTAAAGTTATTCACTGACGTAAATTTACTATTGACATAAACTTGCATTTCACTAGCATCCCTGGCGGACCGAACGAACGGAGCGGATACGCTACAGCGTATCCTTATAGTATCCACATCGTATCCTCTCCGTATCATGCAAGAAAAACTCATTAAAAAAGAAAGATTAACATTTCACTTGTTGAAATTCGGATTCTACGTGAAATTTTCAGTTAAAAGGTCACAGAGTAATCGCAATAGTTTTTCTTGCAACATTAAAAACTTTTAATAAATATAATACTTATCGATGACGTGCGCTGAAGGCGACTTCAAACGCATCGTCATTCAGTAGCAGTTCATAGGCTTTCTCCGTCGACGATGCGTTTGAAGTCACCTTCAGTCCACGTTATCGATAAGTATTATATTTTTTGGAAGTTTTTAATGTTGCAAGAAAAACTATTGCGATTACTCCGTGACCTTTTAACGCAAAATTTCACGTAGAATCCGAATTTCAATAAGTTAAATGTTCATCTTCCTTTCTTAATCAGTTTTTCTTGCATGATACGGAGAGGACACGATGTGGATAATATAAGGATACGCTGTAGCGTATCCGCTCCGTTCGTTCGGTCCACCAGGGATATGTATGTAAATTTTACTACAATTTAAATATTTAAAGTTAAATATTTATATTAAATTATTTAAATATATTTATTTTAATATTTTATTTAAATATTTATAAAATAGGTTTCTGATGATGGACATTGTTATTGAATCTTTAAAATCCAGTTCATTTAAGTTCCCAACCAATCTGCACTTTCCCTGGCGGACCGAACGAACGGAGCGGATACGCTACAGCGTATCCTTATAGTATCAGCATCGTATCCTCTCCGTATCATGCAAGAAAAACTCATTAAAAAAGAAAGATTAACATTTCACTTGTTGAAATTCGGATTCTACGTGAAATTTTGAGTTAAACGGTCACAGAGTAATCGCAATAGTTTTTCTTGCAACATTAAAAACTTTTAATAAATATAATACTTATCGATGACGTGCGCTGAAGGCGACTTCAAACGCATCGTCATTCAGTAGCAGTTCATAGGCTTTATCCGTCGACGATGCGTTTGAAGTCGCCTTCAGCCCACGTTATCGATAAGTATTATATTTTTTGAAAGTTTTTAATGTTGCAAGAAAAACTATTGTGATTACTCCGTGACCTTTTAACGCAAAATTTCACGTAGAATCCGAATTTCAATAAGTAAAATGTTCATCTTCCTTTTTTAATGTGTTTTTCTTGCATGATACGGAGAGGATACGATGTGGATACTATCAGGATACGCTGTAGCGTATCCGCTCCGTTCGTTTGGTCCGCCAGGGTTACTATTCAAATTTACTGGCACCCAATCCCGATTCATTACAATTGAATAATGAAGTGCGCAATCTGCATTATACAATTCATTGGACTTCATCAATCATCAATTGTATGATGCAGATTCGTTTCTGTTAAAGTGAATCTGCACTTTACCATTTACTTTGACATCCTTCAAACTCCATTTCATTGAGAACTTGAAACGATTCATGCGTTTCTTCTGTGAATCGTAAATCACCAATTGAACTTAAGTTATTTTTTTGAGGTTATGTTCTCCTATTCAGAATGTCTTAAAACGATAGAACGAGTACATTTCCGAATGTGGCTTTGCACATTTAATAGCTGACCAATTCAAAGAGTCAAAAAAACAATTGAAATGCAACTTTCTCAATCTGGAATTTTAAGATACACATTTCAAGGCGCTCCAGTTCAATCGTTTCTTTTTTCCTGGGTATGTCCCTTTCCAACATTTTTGCAACAGTATAATTAATTATAATCCCAAAACGCTGTATACTTTAAGGTTAAGCTGTCATTGCACGTTGCGTTTCCAAACATCACTTTGTTACAAGCATGTGATTACTCTGGTGGGATAATGTGACCTACTTCGCTTGTAACATATTATTGCTTTGAGTGGGAAATATGTTGTCACTGGGCGACCATCGGGGAAGTCACTAGTGACTGGTTTTCTGAATCTTGTTACAAGTATGTGACTACTCAGCCTAGTAACTGTGATATAGGTGGGCTGTGCGTACGAGATACCGCAGTAGGGTTTCGGGCCAATCAGGGGCAATTCCGTCTTCTTCATTGCATCTGCTTTCTCATTACCTTCAATATTTTTTCGGCAAGGAACCCAGATCTGACTTACCCAGTTTTTATCGACAACTTAAGGTGATGTTGAAGGCTATCAACAGAAGAATACTGTAAATATACATACGCAGATATACATAATTAAAAGTAAATACGCACTCATACACACACTAATATATATATATATATATATATATATATATAAATTATGACTTTAAGTGTTACCAATGTGTGATTTCAAGGGTAGCATTTGATATGTTAAATAAGTAACCAAAAAGGATTCTCAAAAATTAACTTATGAACCAAATTTATTCAAAGCCCAATCATAATTCTGGAAAATCTAAACAGCACTACGAATAAAATTTTATCATAATTTTTGTTATTTTTAACTTGAATACAAGCATTAAAGGAAGCCATTTCTAAAGTCTCTAGCACATCCGGTTCGTTCTCCATGACATTTGAAAAATGGCCAAAGACCCAGTTTTTGGCACATTTGAAGTCGATTTTTTTTAAACCAGATATACTACAAAATTTTGGTTTTATATTCGGATTCAGCGACCGAAAATTTACGGGATATGACTGGAAAGGCCCAATCCGCATCCTCAATTTCGATCAGTGTAATGCATTCTAATAACAAAAATGCAGCAGATGCTTGTTTTATTATGGTTTTTCGACCATTTAGCCAAAGGAACTGATTGAGAATGAGCAGGGAGAAAAGGATGGAGAAATGAAGAAGCAACTGGAAATTTTCCAGTATGGCGGGAAACCGGGATAAGATTTTTTTACAAATTTAATATCAAAGGCATTTAATTGTTACGGTAAATATATACAATGGATTTAAACCCCTACCGTCTTTTACATCTAGATTTGTATAATCTGTTTTTCGCATTGCGTACGTACAATAGCAATAAGATTTAGTTTAGAAAGGACGCTATTCAACCTTCATAGTCACTACTCATTCGGCAGTGTTCTAGATAATTTTACTAATATCTTGCGTGATTTTCTTGGCTGTCAGTGAATTCACGCATACGTAGTGACGAATTTTCATATATATATATATATACATAAAATAAAAATTGATTAGCATTTCGAACTCGAAAGTTCATTGCCTCACTACCCGATTCGGGTAGTGTTTCTAGGTGGATAAATACTACCAGTGTGGGTCCACCACACCCACAACGGGTCAACAACACGCAGTATTCCCCGAACGGTCACCCATCCAAGTACTAACCGCGCCCAACACTGCTTAACTTCAGTGATCTAACGGGAACTGGTGTTTTCAGCGTGGTATCGCCGTTGACATATATACATACATAAAATAATAAATTCATTAACTGATTTCTAAAGCTAAAGTTCAAGGAATATTTAAACATTGAGTTAAACCTAACAGTATAAACATTTAGTTTTTATGTTTTTTCAAAAGTTTCTTTAAATGAACAAGATTTAAAAAATTATTATTATAAATTAATTAATTATTTCACCAGATGCCAAAGCTTAATTTCGAACTTCAAACTATTCAAAAATTCGTAACTAGATATGGTTCAGAAAATAAGCTGTCGTATCACCTTTTGTTATACATATACATATCTTCACAATACATTAGTTTGCGTTTTCTATTCTTTTTCTGTTTGTCATTGACTGGGCGCATTCTACAGATATGCGTTTGCAATTTCCCAATTTTGTCAAAAAATTCACGTAATAGGCCATTTTTAACACAGATTCATCTTCAGCCTACAAAAATCGATCAAAAACCCCTAGTCAACATCAGACCTGTAATAAAGTAAAATACGTAAAAGTAACACATTTTTTTAATTATAGAAAAACTTGACAATGCATTCATATCCTATTTCGTATTATTCAGCTTCAGTTCCATCTTCAATTTTCATTGCAGTTCAAAATGATTTTCAACCGTTTTTAGGTTGATTACAGTTGTAAGTAACTTCCAAGTTATTACTAAATACTTCATCAGGTTCACGGCCTTTGTTGGTCTGGAGTTGACTTTAGAATGTCAGGTTGAGTTGGAACACAGCTTGAACCTATAAAAATCAATTGTCAATTTAGTGAACTAACATTGCAATATTATTGAACAAAATAGACTTTATTGAACTTTGAAAATTGCAGATGATTAAGTGAAACCGGACACAAGAAAACATCAACGTGAGGGTATGATGCAAGCACTAAGGACATTTTTTGGTATTTGAACTTTAGATATGAATGAGCTATGGAATATGAATGGATAGCATAAAAAACCTTTGAAATAACGATCCGAATATATAATTCTCCTGAAGATCAAATTGATAGTAGATGCGTAATTGTATAAATGCAATATTCTCTTATTTACTTACCCGTTGCGAGCTTTATTGTAGATTTAATAGATCTGTGTGAGCCATTTCTAGTTAATGTATTCATTTGGGGAGTTCCAGGCAATGTGTGACCCAAGGCATTCATATAATCAGCAATCAAGAGGGTTATTTCTAGAATCTGAGGGAAAAATAATTGAGCAGAATGTTCGAAAGGATTCACATAATATGAATTTAGGTACAATCATGATACCTTAGGTTTACTAAGAGCAAACAAAAGTTTTTGCTCTGCAGCACCTTCGTCTGCACATGCTACCAACATGAAATCATCTAAACATCCTCCAAAGGTAATTATATTTGTATAATTATAGCGGCACATAACAGCCATTGTTTGAAATTCTAATAACGTTACGCTGTCTTCAGATACAGCTATCCATGCTGTAACTGGTTCAATCTGTTTCAACTGCAACAAGGAAATAATGGCCATTAATTAATATTGGAGGTTTTAATAAAAAGCGGAATGTTACGACTTTCATTGATTGAGATTCTTCAGATTCGGTTAAAAAAATGAAACCCATTATATATATGGGACATTTATTCGCCCAAAAAAGAAATACAGTATATGTATTTTTCACCGAAACTGTGTTAATGTAACGAAAATGCTTCTTACGTCATTAACGCAATTGCCAGAATTGTATTGTCTCAGACGAAAGTTATGTAAAAAATACAGTAATCTCAGAAAAAGATTAACAATAGAACCTATAATTTTGTGTTCAAATTCCCATCAAATTTAACGTTAGATAAATCTAAATGTATATGGTAAGTCTTCCGTCCAAACAAGAAAAGTAGTAACTAAATTTTGGATGAGTCCCCTGCACTATTTATACATTGCATCTTGTTTGCTTATCGCTTGAATTTTCAATAACACATATTAACTGTATTTTCATTTATAAAGGATAATTCGATCAAATTAAATCAGATTTTGCTTTCATAATTTTTAATTGTTGGAGATACGTTTATACGTGAAGTGAACGAATGGATACAGTGAGATATCCTACTAAAAAAAATTCAGGAATCGTCAAAATCGTCAGAAGATCTGGCGATTTCTGAACATCCTGACCATTTCTGACGACGCTGACTATTTATGAAGATATACTAATTCAAACCCTATCGGGTAGCTCATTGACTAGGACCGCAGGTAGGCCAACCGAAAAAGATTAAGAATTAAAAATAGGTTTTTTTTCAATGTTGCATGCACTGATTCAAAAGTTATAAATTCAGAATCTAAGGGTTTCGATGATTTCAGACACCTAAAAATTTGTCTACGAAATTCAAAATTAGGATAAATATAATGTCCTTCGAACCCACGCTCTGACGATTTCTGAATATTTTCTCGTGAATTCTGATTTTTACTGACGATTTATGTCAAGAAACGTAACAAATGTGGTCAGAAATGGTCAGAAGTCCTGACTTTTTTTTGACGATTCATGACTTTTTTCTAGTAGGGATCGTAACTACACTTTTGTCATGAAACTGCATGTAATGTGAAAATAATTAATATTTTCACATCACTAGATAAGAGATTATTAAATTCGACTAAGATATATTGATTTTATGGATTATATTATATTATGGATAATATTCTATTGCATAATGAACTTGGATTCATAGAACTCTGCTTAGTCCTGTGTTATAATTTTAAAGTCAAAATTTTATATCTATAACGAAATTATTGTCTTCGAGCCATTATTATTTTTTTTAAATCTGGCTCTCGGGTGAACCCGGTTTTCCATCATAGTCACGGACTAAGTCAAGTGACTGATGTATAAGGATGTTAGAAGTTAATACAATACGATGTCTGAAATGTTCAGCGCTGATGTTGTGGGTAAAAAATTAGGAGCATAGTGTAGTTTGGAGTTCGTATTTTACCGCTGTTATCCATACCCAGCGGCCACAATCGTTGGAGGTGACAACAGTCGCCTCTGGGTGCTTTCTTAGAGCTACCATTTGCCATTTCACAAGATTTTAGTCACTTGCTTCCTGATGGTCTAGATAGTTTCTCACAATGCGACAGGTGTTCAATAAAACTGCCTTCTGAACTGCTGCCAGTACCCTACTGACTCCTAAATGTGCAAGATGTTCAGTGCATCTTGCGTGCACATTGCCTTTAGCAGAAATCACAATAGGATGAATAGATGCATGTTTCACATTCCTCCATATTGTCTTGACTTCATGCCTTAGCTCGCTATACTTATGAATCTTGGTTGTATAGATTGCCTGCAAATTTCGGTTAAGAGTCCTAGGTTTAGGACAAGTTGTTGATGTATGATGCTCGCCACATCATTATGCCTGTGCGTATATTCTCTTTGAGCCATTACGCGAAAACCATCAATAATGTGCTCGATGGGTTCGTTGGTATCACCACATAATCGGCACCGGTCAACCACGTCTTGATGTAACACGTGTTTGCGATAGTTTCGGGTGCTGACAACCCGGTCCTGAATCGCAATGAAGAATCCTTCCGTTTCTGGATATAGGACGCCCTTTCTCAGCCGAATATTGGATGCCTCTCTATCCACTTCATACTCATCTAACGTTTTGGGGTGTTCGCCGTGGATGACTTCCTGTCTCCATTGCGTTTCTAATTCCTCTATGGTTTTTGCCCTGATATGCAAGGCCTCCTCTCAGGACAAACTCAAGGGCGTGTATTCAAGATCCGCTTTACAGATCGTGTTGTAAAGCGTAACATCTCGCTTTCTGTTAAAATAGTCCCGCAACTGTATATCTTGTGACTTACACATTTTCCTGACATCTATAATGCCCCTACTCCCTCTACGTCGTGGCAGAACTACCCTTTCAATTGCCGAATTACTGTGGTGCATTTGGTGTTTCGTCATTTCTACGCGGATGATTCTGTTTAATCGTTCGAGGTCGGTGTTCGACCATTTGATGAGCCCAAAGGAGTACGTGAGAACAGGGACGGCATAGGTGTTGATTGCCCTAAACTTGTTTGTCGAGTTAAGAGAACTCTTCAGAATCAATCTGAGTCTTGTGGTGAAGGCAGTCGTTAGGCTTTTCTCAACTATCGTATTCTGAATACCCTTGGATTCGAGAATACCCAGGTATTTATATGACTCGCCATCAGCCATTGCCTCGATGTCATTCACGAAATCGTTCTCTTGTTCCGCGGTCCCTGATTTTCCTCTGATTAAATGCACTGTTCTGCATTTATCTAGTCCAAACTCCATGTGGATATAATTGGAAAACTGCTTCGTGACATCGATAACTTGCTGCAGTTTCTTTTCTGAACTAGCGTATAGCTTCAGGTCATCCATGTATAGAAGATGGGTCAGTTGATGACCATCCTCGTTATCATACACTTGGAACCCATGAGACATGCTATTTAGTGTTCTGCTCAGTGCGTTCAACGCTAAACAGAACCATAATGCACTGAAGGAGTCTCCTTGGAATATAACCGTCGTAATGCGTATTGATCTAGTTATCCTTGGTTGTGCATGATCAAAATACTTGATTCTTGTACCCCAAAGCCTCGTCGTACGACTTAGAAAGTCAATAATGCAATGATACTTTTAAGACTTCAAGCAAATAGTCATGTGGTATGGAAGGAAACGTTTGCTTGTAGTCAAAGTATGCCATGTGCAAGTTTCTTTGATGTTTACGAGCTTACGTCACGGCAACAGCGTCTATGATGACTAGATCTTTACTGCCTCGCGACTTTTTACAACATCCTTTTTGTTCTTCTGTAAGGATGTGATTGTCGTCGCAGTGAGGATATACCTTATCTGCTATTATAGCTGTAAGACATGTATATATTGTTGGAAGACAGGCTATTGGTCGAAATTCAGATGAATTTTGAGCGTCTGGTTTTTTAGGCAACATATACGTAGTACCCTGCAGCATAAATCCTGGCATCAGATCTGGATGTTCGATGATCCTCTGAAAACACCGTGCCAACGCAGGATGCACACTAGTCAGGTACTTGTATCAGAAATTGTGCACCATGTCCGGACCTGGAGCTTTCCAGTTACATGCTTGTTTCAAAATCGCTGAAGCATCTAAGGCAGTGATGTTCGTCAGCTCCATTTCAGGGCTATTGCTTGCTCTTTCTTTCTCTAGTTGGAACCACGCAATTTCCAAATCGCTTCTATTAGTTTTTCCTCAAACATCTGACCAATAGTTAGTCATGTCTTCCAATTGAGGGACTTCGTTGTCTTGTTGGTTATTTTGCTTTGCACTCAGGTCACGGTAGAATCTTCTTTCATCTGCCTGAAAGGTTCGATTTTGTTGCCTTCTTGCACCACTTTTCTTGTACCGACGCAGTCTAGCAGTAAGAACATCAAGTCTCTGCAGGTGGGAGTCTATTATCTCATCCAATATTGCTGGTGTTAATGTCTCGATGTACCGAGGGTAAATGATTTTAGAAACATAGTGTATCAGCTTTCTGGTTCGATTTCCTTCCTTATATTGAGTCGGTCGACCCAATTTGCACCTTACTTTGCTGACATCCATATCCAACCTGATCTTCCATGATGGATCTCGCTCCTTTCTTGGGGCAAAGACTGCATTTAGAGGCCTAGTTATGCGGTCCAACGTTCTCACGGTTGCCACAGCTGCACAGTATACAAGAGTTTGCACCTCTAACGCAGTTTGTGTTGCGTTAAAATGCATAGGTAAAACCTTGCTGCTCAGGTGTTCTATTAGTGCACGCAGATCATTTATGATGTTCATCTTGGGCATTGAGTGCCTTTGTGATGGTCCTACATGTCTGAACTCTAGCAAAGCATGACCAAAATTCTTTTCAAGGTGCTGTAGTTTTTCTGGGACTTCGCACGGTGTTAGGGAAGGAAGAATAGGTATCACAAAAATGGCAATAAAATCCGTTTACGAGATGACATTCGGGCACGAATATGCATGAAAAATCCGTTCGAATTGAAATCCCAGCTGATCCTGTTTTCGAGATATCGTCAAATTACGTCAAATTCTTATTTGTATACTAGGTATGTGTACAATAGATAAATATATGTATGTTCAACACCTTTGTATATATATATATATATATACTTCTGGAACTACGATTTTCGGGCAGCAGTCTCCGTTACGCACTCGAGGCCTGACATTGTGCTCTATGACTTCGAGAAACGAAGTATATTCGTGATAGAATACTCGGCTCCGTCCGAATACAACATAACTGCGAAGGTGAAAGAAAAAGAGGAGAGATATCAAGACCTTAAAAGAGAGCTGCAACGACTGTACCCAAAATATTCTGTGGTATCACTGGTTCGTAACTCTAAAGCCATACCCGCATGCCAAAAATATGCCAAGGCACTTCCGAGATGGATGCAGAGAGCTGGCATCCTTGGGTCGCTTCGTGTCCTCAAGATACACGAGGGATTCGCTGGCCTGCCGTTGTGATATATTTATATATTCAGCACATACCTAGTATAAAAATAATAATTTTAAATGCATTTGAATGCATACTTAAGGTACAGCTTATTACGTTCCATTGATAAAATAGTTGAAATACGTAATTTGACGATATCTCGAAAACAGGATCAGCTAGGATTTCAATTCAAACGGATTTTTGATGTATATTCGTGCCAGAATATTATCCCGCAAACCTATTACAATTCCATTTTTGTTATACCTATTCGTCCTGCCTGACTACCGTGTTCGCTGTTTAGATCATCGTATATAATTTCCGGATGTGGTTCTAGTCCATCCGGTACTTGATGTTCATTATCCCTAGCACCTATGCCTTCAGCTGCAATCAAGTTTTCGTTGTCCAAATCTTCAAATGGAAGTTCATCAATAAGAAGCTGCTGTTCCACTTCCATTTTGATGGCAGCTATTTTAACAGCCGAAATCAATCTGTTTACAGATATTGACCGTTTTTGATCTGCTAGATTCTGCTCATTTATTCTTGTGGCTAGTCCTGAGTACTTAAGTAAGAAGAGACGATGATGTTCTCTCCTTACACTTTGCCCGCTTTTCTTTGCCGAAAAAATAAAGGCGCATCACATGTCTGTTCATATGGTATGTCCATTTTAATCGCCTCCTTGGTTGTTGAACCTCTGCTTCTGGCACTGGTTGTATCAGGCCATCTACCTCCGGAGGATGTTGTGGTGCTGGATCATCACCAGGTTGAGGAAGAACACCAATTGCGGTTGCTTGATCGTGTGACGCGGCTTCTTATAACTGCTGTTCATTGTCGTTGTTTTTCCACGCCAAATCAACCTGTTGTTTAATCTCCATTGCTCGATCTTCTGAGATGAGTAGATTAGTCCTGATGTCCTTCACCTTAGCGATAAGATCTCTTAGTGCGACTTTCTCTATTTGAGGATACTTTGCGGCCAATATCGTTCTAAAATTTTATCCTTTTTTGCGTGAGGTTTCAAACTTCGCACTTTCATAATAGAGATGCATCAGTTCACCATCCCACCGTCCCGCATGCTGTGGCCCCCAGCGGTGGCTCCAGGGGCGTCCCGACGATCCTCGGGTAGCGACAAGCGTTTCAAAATTTTTAAAAGACTCTCCATTATCATTTATGGGTTTTGGTGTTCCTCTTAGTCACTTTCCTCTTCGCTCTCTGCCAGTCTGTCATGGGAAACTCTGTCAGTAGCAATGCTACGGCCAACAAAGCCGTCAAATTCATGAGAGGAACGCTGAAGCCCTACTGCGACGAAAACGCGAGAACACCTTCGGTAGGGCCATTATTATTATAGGGCAGTATTATTAGGGCTTTTTTTTTTTTTTTAACTTTTTTCGGGTGAACCCGGCCCCTTGTCACAACCACGGACTAAGTCAAGTGACTAATGAGATGAGGATGTTATAAGTTATTTTTATACGATGTTTGAAATCATTTGCGATGATGTTGTAGGTACAAAATTAGGAGCATGGTGTAGCTTGCAGTTTGTCTTTACCGCTGTCATCCTTACACAGCGGCCGTGAGTGTTGGAGGTGATAACAGTCGCCTCTGGATGCTTTCTTAGAGCTACCATCTACTTTTTCATTTCCCATTTCCCTTTCGGGGTAGGCGTGACTTTCTCGGTTGAAAAGTAGTAGTGTGTGGGTGGGTATATAGGTATAAGGTAGATAGGTATATAGGTATATAGGTGTTAGGTATAGATATTTTAGATTGATCTGGAATTCTTGTGTTATTTATTTAAATGACACGTTCATTCCACAACGCTGCTCCGGCCCAGGTTGCTGATTAATTTTTCTAGCGATCACTCTATTGTCACTCTGTTTACAAACTATTTGTCGCCACACTTTTCCGTCCTGGCATACTACTCCAGCTTCTTTCACGTCCATGCATTTTTTAATGCAACCTCTCGTGTTTATATGGCTTCTTATATCTCTTCGGATTAGTCTCATTCACAGATTCTAACCATTCTTCCGGCGGTCTACCTCTGGGAATTCTGCTATTTACTTTACCTTCATACACGTGTTTGGTCAGCCGTTCATCTGTCATTCTTTCAAGATGACCGAACCATCTCAACTGATTTCCTTCCGATGTGTCAACTATTGTCTCTTTTGCACCACATTCTTTAAGGATTATCTCGTTTCGGACTTTGTCCATCAGTGTTTTCCCGCATATTGTGCGCAGATGTTTCATGCCAATCGCGTTAATTTTACACCTGTCCTTTTCTTTACAGGTCCATATTTCGTTACCGTATAGTACAGTCGGTACGAATATAGAATTATGTATGGCCATTTTAGCTTTTTTTTATATGTTTTTATTTCTGAGAATCGACCCTGCTCTACCGATAACCTGCTTACCCTTATTTATGGGGCTATCTAACTCCCCATCTATTTTTCCGTCGCTAGTGAATAGGCTACCCAGATATACGTATTTGTAAACTTGTTCTAATCTCTCGTCATTTAGGACAATGTTGCACATTGTTTTCTCAGTTTTTCCTTCAAACACCAGGATTTTTGTTCCATTTACGTTAATTTTGAGGCCCACGTTCTTCATGCTTGTATAAGTTTATTCAATATTCTTTGCAAGACAGTAATGGCGTTTAAGCGGCGGTAGTCGACGCAGAAGCGGGGTTCACCGTTTTTACGTATTACGATGACTACTGGGGAACTATAAGGAGAATTTTAAGGCTCAATTATTTGATCGGCTAACACCTGTTGTGCCTGTTCCCAGATAAGCTTGTGTTTTTCTTCTGAGCAGGGGTAATGACGTAGCCGAAAGGGTTGGGTAGTTGTGAGCTCGATTTTATGCTGAGCGGAATTGGTTTAAGTGGGTATTCCGGTGGGGTTCACGATCGTTTGGAAACGTTGAAGGGTGTCCTGAAATTTGGCACCATACTGTATTGGGACTTCCGCCAAGGCTTGGGCAATTTCTGGGTCGTTCAAGGTGGGTGGAGGGTGGGGGGGGGCGTGTATTTTCGCAATAAATGGTTAAGCGTTGATTTATTCCAGCGTAAACACATTTTCTAGGTTGATCGTAAACTGCCCTTTGTTCTTCGATCCAGGGAACTCCGAGGATTAAAGGATCGTTGGTTTTATCGCTAACGAAGAACGTGCTTGTTGTACAATGTACGCACACTGTGATTCCAAGTTCGACCGTACCTTGGACATGAAGGAACGCTCCGGATTTGGCTATGTCCACTTTATCGTGCCGAGGCCTTATTCGCTGATGTTGGGCTTCAGTCAATTACTGGGGCTGCACGAAATTAACCGTGAAAGCGCTATCAAAAAGGGCTTGTAGTTCTTGATTGTTAAGAATTACTCGGAAGTGGGGGACAACCCGGAAACGTATTTTTGTGGTTTGAAGTCTTATGGGGGGGGGGCAGGACCGGGTGGCGCCCCTTACTTCAGTTTTCCTGGGGGGGGGGGGGTATAAGTGATCTAGGGGGGACTTCTTGTTTATTCTCAGGGCCAACATTTTCGTAGTCGGTAAGAAGATGGCTTCGGCAGACTCGTGTTGACGCTCAACCCCTTTTAGAGGTCTGGGTTGTTTCGGTTTCGTCGAATTCGGCCTCTACTGCTCTGGACATAAGGGTGTTGAAATCGGCTGGTTGAGAACCCTTATGCCGCGAGGAATCGATGGACGTAGCAATTCTAGGAGCGTGGGGACCCTAGCTTCTTTGGGGGCATGGGGTTGTAGGCGTTGAAAACGTAGATACTTTTTCTGAAGGAAGAGACGAACGGCCTCTTTGTCTCGTTGTTTTTGCGAGTATAGTTGGGAGGTGAGGCATCCTAGTTTAGTGGCCCCAGGGACTCGGTCCGAAAGTTTTCCTCCAGTTTCATTCTTCTCCACTCGGGATTGTAAATGAACCGCCCTTCTTTCGGTCTCATCCCGGCTTGTGTCCTTTTGCTACTACAGGTATTAAAACTAAGTAAAAATTTGTAAATACCTGGTAAGGGTAAAAAGCTCGGAGCGAAACAAAGTTTATGACACAAAGGCTTACTTTATGATTGTGTCAGGTGAGAGTGTACTGTATTTTAACTCAGTATGATTCATAAAAGACTCAACATTTCCTATTTTGTATAGGAGCAATATTCTTTGCACAGTATGGACTTTAGGACCGGAGTAAAATTCAGAATTGAAAATGAGTTCAGTTTCGTACTGGAGTAGAAAGATTTCAACTTGGAATACTTTTGCTCCTAGCGAAATTAGTTTTGTTTCTTTCTGAGTGAAAAATTTGCAATTTGTAGCACTTCTACTGATGCTGCTTTTTCAATTGCGTATATGCATCTAATAATTTAAATACATTGCAGTATCATTCATGCATTTTTGGTGATGAATATTATTTGCATTGTAATATCAATGTAAGTTTAAATTAAATTTGCAACACAATGCTATGCAAGTGAATAATAACTAGTTTGGATTCGTCCTATTTTTACATTTTTGACCCCTTCACTGTCAGTGACACATGTATGGACAAAAAAAGTCGTACTACTTTTGCATAATGACACACGTGGGCACTTCAAAAGAAAATTATTCAACGTGCTCCGTTTCAATTGTACTTAAATATATTACGGATTTTGGGGTCAATAAATACAAATCTGATGTTGGATTTTCAAAATTCAAAATTTCGGATCCAATTTGGCGGACATAAATTATTTAAAATGTTTGGTCCTCGATAAAATTGGTGATACTTAGGATTGTGGGGTCACTGATTTCCAATCTGATGTTGGATTTTCAAAATTCGAAATTTCGGATCCAATATGGCAGCCATAAATTATTAAAAATATTTGGACCTTGATAAAATTGGTGATACTTAGGTCTTCGGGGTCAATGATTTTAAATCTGATGTTGGATTTACAAAGTCCAAAATGTCGGATCCAATATAGTGGACATTATTATTATTATTATACCATTAGGCTATTTCCCTTTCGTAGTAGGTACATAAATTATTTTAAATGTTTGGACCTTGATAAAATTGGTGATACTTAGGTTTTTGGGGCCACTGATTTCCACTCTGATGTTGGATTTTCAAAATTAAAAATTTCGGATCCAATATGGCAGCCAAGACTATTACAAATGTTTGGACCTTGATAAAATTGGTGATACTTAGGTCTTTGGGGTCGCTAATTTCAAATCTACAACTTCAAATCAACAACTTCAATTCTATAACATTTTTATACCTGGATTTGATTTGATTATTCAACATTTAATATTTTTATCCAGCTCTATTTTAGATAACTATGTCCAACTTTGTTTTAATTATGCGTTTTATTACAATATTATTATTATTAGATTTATAAATTATTATAAGAAATGTTGAATATGAAAAATGTTATAAAAGGAGTATGTGAGCGATTCCCACGTCAAATCTTTTCAAGAATGTCATCTATTGTTAATAATTTTGATGGCAATTCTACTATCTGTTCTCTTATATGTTAAACGAAAAACCATGTGTTAATAATTTATTTGATGTTGTTATTCTTGTTTGAGCGACCTTCAAGGTTTCATTGTTAGTAAAATGGTTTTCGCCCAGTGCTCTTTCTCCTTGAGGGTCTCTCTCTGTTCTTTGAGTTTCAGGCTCTTTCGCTTTGGTGGGAGTGGGGAGTCGGGTGGTGGTGTGAAGCTCCCCTGTTGAGACTTGTACCCCTTCTTTCTGGCTTTTCAGTATGTCACCTAGGTGTAGACGAGTGTGGCCAGTGATCGGGTGGTTCAACGGTTCAATGCCCATTGATTCTTGTGCACGGATCGGGCAGTTCAATCCGTCGGTTAAAGTGAACGTCACCTTCAGTGATTTAAGTGTTTGTCTAGTGATTTCCCGACTCGATCAACTCCTGGTGTTGTGGGGAGTGACGAGTCGGACGACGTATCACCTCCGGTTGCGTCGGGATCGATCGTTCGGTGAACGATCGTGGTCGTAGCTTCCGGAGGCTACATGTGTTCCAATTTTCTACAAAAACCCAAAACCTTTTTTGGGTTCAAAAGGAGTGCCTGCTGGGATCCGGCTTCCAGTGAAACTCTCCTTAAGGACTCTAAGTTTTTGTATTGAGTTCGACAACAGGTATTTGGAGGTGTTTTCATAATCATGGTGATACATGTTCTGGGGTCTTGTTCGTCGACTGTGACACGATTCAATGTGATCCTTTCGCTACCCCACGCCAGTCCGTCATTAAATAACTAACATCTTTTGGTCCTTCGAGCCGGCTGTTGGGTTAGCGAGGGGAGCATGAACGTAAAGCATAAACACTCACAATTCTAAAACTTAAACTCTGTTTCCGACTCTCACTGTCAAACACTTGACTTACATGGAACATTGCATGCTAATTGATCATCGTGCCTTATGCCGCTTGCCTGAATTTGACATGACATTAATACTGAAACTTATGAATATCATATTTTCCCACATGCAATATTTCTGCTATTTCCCATTTACATGTGTACTTGTGATCTTATATATGAATTTATTAATATGCGATCTGATCTATGAAATTCAATGATTTACATGTGTTTTGCCTTTTTGACACGTCAAGTTGATATATGTTTATTAGTGTGCTTCACAAAAGACTTGTTTTCGTTTGTCGGTGGCCACATCGCGACAGTTTTCGAAGGAGCTGTGACCTGATGTGTCTGATCTAATCCCTAAAATTTTTTGCCCTTGCTGTAAACTAGCCTTCCCTTTTCGTTCGTAAATTCATTATATTATGCGTTTAATAAAAAGTTCCTTGTATTACAAGATGAACTGTGTGTTGTTTTATAGAAGGGATTTGCATTCGAATGTTTCGTTGTTTATTTGGGGGCAATTTTTCGACTTCTTTCTATTTTCTGAACCAATGGTTTCATTTGTTCCTTTTCTTATGTTATTCCTTTCGACTGACGCGCCTATAGTATATACAAATATTCGTGATCTCAAAACAACGTGTTATCGATCAGTACGCAGGTTCTGTTTAGGGTTTGAGTAATGTCATTGCGAACGCCTGCAGACAGGCTCTGAGGAAGGACGAATGTACTTACTGACTATGTGATTGTTTACAACATTGCAAACACCGCGAGAAAGGCTCAGGCAGGACAAACTTACTTAAGGACTGTGACGATGTAGAAGCATGCGTCCGGCTTGACACAGCCGGATGCCATGTGAGAGCGCCGCACAAGGCCATGACTGTGACGATGTAGAAGCATGCATCCGGCTTGACACAGCCGGGTGCCATGTGAGAGCGTCAACCAAGGCCATGACTGTGACGATGTAGAAGCATGCATTCGACTTGACACAGCCGGATGCCATGTGAGAGCGCCGAACAAGGCCATGACTGTGACGATGTAGAAGCGTGCATCCGACTTGACACAGCCGGATGCCATGTGGGAGCGCCAACCAAGGCCATGACTGTGACGATGTAGAAGCATGCATCCGACTTGACACAGCCGGATGCCATTGTGAGAGCGCCGACCAAGGCCATGACTGTGACGATGTAGAAGCATGCATCCGACTTGACATAGCCGGATGCCATGTGAGAGCGCCGACCAAGGCCATGACTGTGACGATGTAGAAGCATGCATCCGTCTTGACACAGCCGGATGCCATGTGAGAGCGCCGACCATGGCCATGACTGTTACGATGTAGAAGCATGCATCCGACTTGACACAGCCGGATGCCATGTGAGAACGCGAACCAAGGCCAGGACTGTGACTTTGACTGGCATGCATCTGGCCGGACGCGGCCAAATGCTATGTGTAGCATGTACCTGACTGGACGCGTTCAGGTGCTATGTGAGTGCGCCGTATAGGGCATGACTATGACATTGAGCAGTTGCGACTGAGCGAACATTCGTCCGAGCGGCAATTCATACTAATTGACATCAACTTCTTACGGAGTTTCTTGCAAATTTCGTTTTATGAAACTTATCTGCAGCGTAACCTTTCACCCCTTGAATTTGCTGAAAATCTAGGCTGTTTTCCCGAATCTTAGCAATAACGGTATCCAAGATCTGAAGGTTGCACATTCCAAGTTCTTCTGTTTCTTTATTTTTTAATATATTTCGACTTCCTCGTTCATATCACAAAATGGGAACTTTAGGATTATGTCTTGTAGTCAAACTTCTTATAGATCAGCAACCTACTGAATAATTGTCGATATGAGAGCTATGGAACTTCTGAAGAGTCAATTATCCCTGATAACTTCGATTACCAATATCAAAAGAAATGTGTTTTTTTGGCTGAGCGACAAAGAATCATTCCTGGATTGCTCCGCAGCCAGATTCAGTTCTTGAGCTTATTTCTAGATACGCAGATCCCATCATTCGTGCTTGTAGGAAAAGATGTCATTGCCAGGGATCTATATTTCACTGAGTATCAGTTCGACTCTACCCAAGCTGTTTACGTCTTCGACAATCCTGTATTCACACCTCAGGAGAATCTCTGCAAGGAGCTCAACAGATACTCATTTCTGTATGTCCACGATTGGAGAAGGACACCTTGCTGACGAGGATTATGCGCCCTTTCATGTCTGACTATGACAGGTTGGGGCGCATGCGCATTATTCCTCCCACAGAAACACATCATGCAGTTTGGCGAGATACAGATGGTAGTCCTTTACTTCGCATTGTCTACAATACACCGTGAGGGACTTCCTCAGGATTTCTTCTTGAATAATTAGTTTTTCCGCAGGTCCGAAACCGCACAATGACCTTGATGCCGTCTTGATGCGATGGGGATTTCCTTGACTTTTTTTCTTTGCTAATGTTGAACTGATGTATTGCCAGATTAGAGTTGATGAAGGAGATGTCGACCTTCAACATGCCGTTTGGAGGGAACCAGTAACGGACAAAGATGGTCACTGTCAGCTTCGGACACAAACCTACATAATGTCAGGCGCTCTATATCTGGTCATTCGGTTCAGAAAACTATTTATGTTGATGATATATTATCAGGCGTGAGTGATAAGGTTTCTGCCATTAAACGTGGAGGTCAACTGATTCAGCTGTTGGAATATGGAGACATGCATCAGAAGAAGTAGGCCTTCAACTCCTCTCATCTATTGAATAGAATCCCTGCGTGCGACATACTACATAAAAGGGTGGCCACAGTTCGAGACCGACGGCCCAGTTTACGCTTCGGGAGCCGCCTGTAATCCTGTATCTGACGAATTCTGATTGGGAACATCAGTAATCGAGAGTGAACGCCCGATCACCAAGAGGAAGGTTCTGGCTGCTATTTCCTGGCTCCTTGATCCAGTTGACTGGCTGAGTCTCATCACTGTCGTCGCGAAGCTCCTGATGCAGGATCTTGGGAAGGTTCAAGTTGGTTCAGATACTCCACTTACTAATAATTTACTCCACAGGTGCAAGACATTCCAGAAAAATTGACTGTGCCAAAACGTAATCCTTAACTTGGACACGTCGTGTTGATTATCATCCCTTCTCTACTCCGACGTGAGACATGGCCGCTAAGGACGAGACCTTCAGTCACTAGATCGTCAAATGATGCTGGGTGCCAGTCGTGCGCTGATTTCTTGCGGCTCATTGTGTTCCATGGCGGGCGGACCTGAATTTCCACTTATACCTGGACATTTATTGTGTGCGTGATGGCGGGCGGCACTCAACTCTTGACCTTTATAATAAGAATTTGTTTCGTTCAGCGAACGAGGCGGGCGGGATGTTAATAATTTATTTGATGTTGTTATTTTTGTTTGAGCGACCTTCAAGGTTTCATTGTTAGTAAAATGGTTTTCGCCCAGTGCTCTTTGTCCTTGAGGGTCTCTTTCTGTTCTTTGAGTTTCAGGCTCTTTCCCTTTAGTGGGAGTGGGGAGTCGGGTGGTGGTGTGAAGCTCCCCTGTTGAGACTTGTACCCCTTCTTTCTGGCTTTTCAGTATTTCACCTAGGTGTAGGCGAGTGTGGCCAGTGATCGGGTGGTTCAACGGTTCAATGCCCAGTGATTCTTGTGCACGGATCGGGCAGTTCAATCCGTCGGTTAAAGTGAACGTCACCTTCAGTGATTTAAGTGTTTGTCTAGTGCTTTCCCGACTCGATCAACTCCTGGTGTTGTGGGAAGTGACGAGTTGGACGACGTATCACCTCCGGTTGCGTCGGGATCGATCGTTCGGTGAACGATCGTGGTCGTAGCTTACGGAGGCTACATCTGTTCCAATTTTCTACAAAAACCCAAAACCTTTTTTGGGTTCAAAAGGAGTGCCTGCTCGGATCCGGCTTCTAGTGAAACTCTCCTTAAGGACTCTTAGTTTTTGGATTGAGTTCGACAACAGGTATTTGGAGGTGTTTTCATAATCATGGTGATACATGTTCTGGGGTCTTGTTCGTCGACTGTGACACGATTCAATTTGATCCTTTCGCTACCCCACGCCAGTCTATCATTAAATAACTAACACCCTGGAATAATTCTTAAAAAATTTGAATTTTTAAGTATTCGTATTTTTTTTTACTTTCACAACCTTGGTGATTTTAATATTATTGAGGTGTATTATTTATTTATTCATAAGGAGACGTAGTTTTAACGAATTAAAAAAAAATTGTTCTGAACTCATAGGTTTCTGACATTTTCATCCTAATAAGAAGGTATTGATTTTATGTAAAATTTGACTTAGTCGGTTTTTATCAAATCTCCATGTTTTGAGACCTCCTGAGTAAAAAAAACGATTTTTACGAAGGCGTGTGCCTATCGTGCTTTGGCACACTTTTTTGAGGCCTGAAAATAAAAACCGAGTTCGCTAACCAGTTATTTTGGATACAAATATCAAAAGTTAGAGTATTTACAAAATTTTTTAGAACAATTTTTTCCCAAGATTTAAAAATTGTATGTGTGGATATTCACGTAAATCGAAAACTCGAACGATTTATGATGATGAAGCCTATACAGTAATTATTATTTGGAATAATAAACAATCATTATTTCGTAGCCCAATCGCAAGTAAAATCATACAAACTTAATTTTTTAAAATGATTTGTTCACGCATGAAGCACTTGTAATGTTTGGAAAATTGTTCATGTTGTAACATAACTGTTACTATAATGCGGGACTCAGTACGACCCTGCACGAAAGGGTTACCGGACCGCACACGAGTCGGAACGGAATCCCCCGAGGGGACCCGAAGTTCCGAGCCACCGCTCGGTAGCGGATCAGTCTTGGCTCTCTCGCCTTCCAAACAACTACTTTTGCTAGTGTCTGTGTCTCGCGCTCCCACCACGCCTCCTCGCCCAGGTCGCAGCCCAGGAAGTGGATCGCCTCCTTAAGGAACCTTCGTCGTGCCGCCGCCTACGCGGACTCCTCTTTTGATTGCCAGCTCCCCACCACGGACTGGCGGTCCCCTAATTGTAAGTGGTAATAAATGCCTCTCTGTTTAGATACCATGCTCTTTATTGTGTCTCAACTCTCACTCTCGGCTTTCCAATCTCCCAATTTCCCCCCTCGGCATTACCTTCGTAATACCTGGCGCCTAACCTAAAATCCCACACTTTTCCTTTTTTAAACAACCATGAAACCTGCCGAGAAGGAGGACGCAAATTAAATTCAACTGAAACCCATAAGACTACTCTAAGACTTTTTGAACTTTTCTTTCGCTCTTTCTTTCATGCTAATTGATCCATGCCTTGCTAATTGCCTAAAATTCTCATGCGATTTTCGATAGAAATACTTATAAGAACTGACTTTCATATGTGCCTTGCCAAATGCGTAATCGATTATATTTAGGATCATGATGTGTTATGATTCATTTATGCCATTGATTTATGCCATTGATTTATATGTATTATATGCCAACTTGATGATTTTGTATTGCTGATTTTATATTGTTGATTTGATTTATTTGCCATGCCATGTGATTTATTTTCTAATATGTACAATGTATTTGCTTCATATGTATTTCACCTGATATTTATGAAATGAATTGTTTTTTGGGGCAGTGAAGAATGGAACCAAAATTCGGAAACGAACTAGAAAAGTTCAGCTCAGAAAATTCGTGAAATCGGTCAAAGTTTTTAGGGAATGAAGCTAGTGTCAGGGATTTGTTTCGAATTAGAAAATTCGGAAAATTTAATAAAAATTGTCTAAACTTAAAATTTTTTGTTCCGGCTTGTTTAAATATTGAAACCGAAAACGGATAATTCGGAAAAATAATATATTTTTGGAAAGTTAGAACCATCTTTGAGAAATTATGATTACATTGTTTCAAATATAATGAAAAAGGATACCTGAAATGGAAAAGATAGTTCATTTGTGTTTAGATTATATATTTCAAGTGGAATCCTTACGAATACCGCGCCAAGGTCACGCGACATATCTCCCAAATAAAAGTAAAAGAAAATAAATATATTTTCGAACTCTCTAACCACTAAATGACTAATTAAAATTTTAATTAAAATTTTTCGAACGAAATTGAAATTTTAAATTGGAAACATACATCGAAGGAAAATATAAGTTGTCCTTTCTATACGGATCCTAACTGAATTTTAAAATAAATGAAATTGAGATCGGGAAAAATTAAATTCACAATGCCGAAACCTACAATTATGGAAAATTATCATGCTAGCCTAGATTTGGAAGGTGCCGCTGCATTTCAAATCCAAAATATTAATTCGGATAAGGTCACAACGAGACCAATAATCGAAATTATGGTCCCAAATCCAGCCAAAAACACAGGCGCTATCCCTTAAACAATAAATAGATCGATAGGTCGCGGTAGGGGTTTCGCGAGAAACACGGAAACCCCAATGAATAAAAATAGGTCAGAAAAAGACAGATTGACGCGGAAAACATATACTGAACCAACTCAAAAAAACCGTCACTTACTCCATGACCTAACTCAAACCCTAAACAGAAGCTCTGACCCAATTAACAATACATATTATTGGGATCAAGAAAACTTACCCACCCTAGGCGCGCCTGTAAAAAGGAATAACATAAGAAAGGGAACAAACGAAATCTTTCACATAGAAAATAGAAATAGATTAGAAAATCACCCACAAACCAACAACGAAATTTTTTATTGCGATTCCTTTTTGGAAAACAATACCCAGTTCATTTTAGAAACTGATGAATTTTTAGAAAGTGTAGAGTTCAATGAATTTATGAACCAACAAAAGGAAAGATTTTTTAGAGAAAAGGAAGAAAGGGAAAATGATTCAAAACTGAGATTAAACCCGTCAGCTCATAGTTCTTTTGAAAACGAAAGAGAAAAGATTGAACCTAGTTACAGGCAAAATAAAAGCGCATCCCTTAATAGACAGTCAGTACAATTCAATTTAAAAAATAATTTACAAGTAGCCCGTCAACTTTCCCACAACAATACCGAAAACCGTAGTAGAACGAGAATCAATAATTTAAAATTATAAAACTCAGATGACAGTGAATCATTAGAGGACAGAAATACTTTAAAGCAAAACAGTCGACATAGACTCTCGACAACAAGTAATAGGTCAAACAGGCATTCTAGAATCCACACAAATAATACAGATACGGATAGCGAACCTGAAAATAATACAAATAATCAAACAATTCCAGCGACATTTTTTCCTTTTGGCATGATACAAACGCCATTCCAAATTATGAGTAATTGGCCAATCAAATTTCGTAATAATAAAGACGATAGTCCCGCGCATTTTCTGAACGAATTAAAAAGATTCAAAAGGAGATATAAAATAAACGACCGTGATATTTTAGAAAATTTGGACGCACTACTAATTGAAGATGCAAAAGATTGGTGCGAAATGAATAAAAATTCCTGGCGATGTTTATCGGATTTTTTCGAAGATTTTAAAAACGCTTACATCGATGGAAGATTTTTTGAGGAAATTAGGCAAAAAATTAAATTTTGCAATCAAAAAAGGACACAAGACATTCACTCATATTTGACAGAAATCAGAAAACTTTTTACTAAACTTTACCCTACAAAAAGTCTGGAATGGGAATTGCGTAGAGCTTACGAGAATCTTAGAATAGAGTATAAAATGTACATTAAAAGGAACGATTTCGAAACTTTTGAGCAACTAGAGGACTTAGGCAAGGAATGGGAAACTGAGCTAGCCAAATCCAAAATTCGAGGGCAAGTTTTACAGATTACAGAACCTAAAATTGACGATAAAAACGAACAAAAGCGTAATAACGGTAACGAGGATAAAAATAATTCGGAGTATAATAAAGATTTAAGGGAAAATAAAAACAACCAAAAGGATAACCAAAACGGAAACCAAAGTCAAAATAACCAGGGTAAAAAACCATACAAAAATCGATTCCCATTTTCATCATTGGGATTTCCATTATTACCGTTTCCAAACCAATACCAACAAAATTTCAGACCTAGATTCCCACCTGGTTTCCAATTAAATTCTCAACCTAGGTTTCATCCAAATTACCAATCTAGATTCCAAAACAATAGACAAAGATATCCATTCAATCCCTATAATCAAATGTTACCAATGCTGAATCAAATGACGTTAGACTCAAATCAAGGTCAAAGCAATCCAATGATCGAATTCCCAACAGAAAAAGCGGAAAATAGTTCAAGAAGTAATAACAAGAATAAGAAGCAAAATCGCCAAAAACTAAATCATGATAATAAAAACCAACAACGTGATAATAATTCTAATAAAGACTCACAAGAAAAAACAAGTTCTAACTCAGACAAAAAACAGGACTCAAATATCAAAATGAACGAAAAAACAAATGATTCAAATTGCTATTATTGCGGGTTAACGGGCCACTTTAAAAGAGAATGTCCTTATTACACGTATAACCAGGGAAACTGGAAGGGTGGGTACTAGGGCCAAAAATACTCAAACCTAGCACCGAAAGGCCGGAAATCTTAAATTCGGATAAAGATGAAATAACGGAAACACGTTTTCATCTAATGACAAAATTCGAAGATACTCTATTTCGAATTTTAGTGGATACTGGTGCCACACATTCGTACGCTGGCAAGGTGTTACTGGAAAAATTCCAGAATTCCAAAATTTCAATTCCTAAACCTGTCTCACGAAAATTAATGGTAGCGAACGGCGAAACAGTTGATATAATTGGGCAAGCAGTAATCCCAATCAGAGTCGGTAGGTACACAAAACATGTGATGTTCAGGTTGGTCCCAAAATTAAACTCCGTAGGTATTTTAGGCACGGACATGCTAAAAACCCTACGGATGATCTAAATTATCACTCGGAAACCTGGTGGTTACCAGGGAGTCCCCCCACCTACTATCATATGGAAGCTTATCCAAAATCACTCCCCACCCCAATAACTGAAAACAAAGCTGAAACTAAACCTGACGTCACAACAAAAGAGAACGAAGAAGGTAAAAATGTAAAAATTAGGAATGAACTATTAGGTAAAAAAGAAGAAAATATAAAAATAAATATTAAACCGAAATTTGGAGGTAAAATTAATTTGAAAAGCACAAGAGAACTTAACAAAAATAGTCCAAAGTTAGAAGATAGTGAAATCCCTATAGTACCTATCAATCCTAACCAATCCCAAAAAACAAAAAACGCCCAAATTCCAGTAAAAACCCCTACAAAGGATATCCCAAACCTGATGAGCATCCCTACGAGCAACAAATTCCAACCCCTAGAGAGCATCCCCACTCGAGACAGTAGCGACGACTCAAGCATAGAAGACTCATTTAATCCAGTTAAACCTAGAATTGGAAAAAAGAATGAGAAAAACAATGCAGGAAAAATTTATTATAACAGTAAATACGATGATTCGTACAAGAATTGCGATAGTAACCTTTGGAAAAATAACAAAGTTACCAATCGGAAAAAATCGGAAACTGGATCTCAAAAAGTGAATGAGATATCAGAAAGGGATAATAGGAATCAATCGACGAACAAAATTATTGTTCGCCAGAATATTGCGAGGGTATAGTTGAGCTAAACGAAACCCAACAATCCCAACTAGAAAAACTTTCAGAGAACGAAATAAAAATTCACCAGGGAAAGGAACATAGGGCAACCCATTTGACGAAACATAAAATTGATGTGCAGGGCCACGATCCAATAAAACAGCGATACTATCACGTGAGCCCAAAAATCAAAGAAATAATTTATCAGACAGTGGATAAATTATTAGAACAAGATATAATAGAACCCTCTTGTTCAGATTGGTCAAATCCTATGGTTATGATCAAAAAGCCAGGGAAAGATTATAGATTCTGCTTAGATTTTAGAAAAATTAATTATATTACAAAAAAATACCTCTACCCAATCCCACTCATGACAGAATTACTGGACACTTTAAGATCGGCAAAATTTATCTCTAAAATTGATTTAAAATTAGCTTATTTACAAATCCCATTAGAAGAAAATTCAAAACCAATTACAGCATTCACAGTCCCTGGAAAAGGCATGTACCAATTTAAAAGGATGCCATTTGGTTTAACCAATGCTCCAGCCACTTTCCAGAGACTGATGGATAAAATCATCACTCCAGATTTAAAGCCAAACGTTTTTTGTTACTCAGACAACATAGTGATTGTGACTCAAAATTTCGAAGACCATTTAAAATATTAAAATATTGTATTAGATAAAATCAATGATGCAAATTTAACGATCAGACCGGACAAATGTGAGTTCGGCTGCTCGGAAATCAAATACTTAGGTTTTAAAGTTAACGACAAAGGACTCCAAATAGGCGATGAAAAAATACAACCAATTCTAGAATTCCCAAAGCCTAAAAATATTAAACAATTATAACGCATAATAGGGATGGCAAGTTGGTACAGGAAATTTATCCCACACTTTGCCAAAATAATAGAACCGATGAAGAGACTACTGAAAAAAGATAACAAATGGGATTGGGGATTAGAACAAGATGAGGCTTTCCAAAAAATGAAAGATCTTTTAACTTCAGCACCAATTTTAACATGCCCAGATTTCACACAACCCTTCCTACTCGAAACCGACGCGAGTAACACTTGGTTAGGAGCTGTACTTACACAAACAATCGAAGGTGTAAATTACGTAATCGCTTACGCGAGTAGAAGCCTAAACGGTGCGGAATCGCGTTACTCGGCATCTGAAAAAGAATGCCTGGCGGTAGTTTGGGCCATACGAAAATTTAGGCCATATTTAGAAGGTTACAGCTTTAAAGTAATCACGGACCACTTAGCGTTAAGGTGGCTCCACAACCTAAAAAACCCCACTGGCCGATTAGCCAGATGGGCGTTAGAATTACTAGAACATAACTACGAAGTCATATATCGTAAAGGTAGTTCAAACCTAGTCCCTGATGCCCTCTCGAGGTCAGGGGAACCAAGGAAAAATATAGCGTTCGCGTTAGCTTGTAGCGTAGAAAAACCAAAAGCAGACTTAAACGACAAAACAGACGACTGGTACTCTACAAAATTCAGACAAGTGACAAAAAGACCAGAAGAACACGAAAAATGGCGAATCAGAGATTCGCAACTCTACTTTTATAGAACTGACCCACTCAAATCTACTCTATTACCAGACTCAAAACCTTGAAAATTAGTCGTACCCCAAAGCTTGAGACGTCAAGTTTTACGGGAAAACCACGACGAAACCTAGGCAGGACATTTAGGTTCAGAGAGAACTTACGCGAGAATTTTCGAACATTACTTCTGGCCAGGGGTATATTCAGACGTTATCAATTACATAAAAAACTGTCAGACTCGTCAAAGAATAAAACCGGGTAACCAAAGTGAAGTAGGATTAATGGGAAAGAGAATCGTCGAAGAACCATGGACCATGGTAGCAGCTGATATCATGGGCCCACTACCGATTTCCAAAAAGAAAAAGAATCAATATTTATTAGTTTTTGTGGATCTTTTCACAAAATGGGTCGAAATAATCCCGATTAAAAAAGCAAACGGAACAACAATAGAGTCAGAATTCCATAAACGTGTTATTTCAAGTTGGGGAACACCTAGAATTCTCCACACCGATAATGGCACGGAATTTGTAAATAAAACTCTAAGAGACTTGCCAGAAAAATTCGGTGTCAGGCGCACGAAAGCGCCAAAATACTACCCCCAAGCAAACCCAACCGAGCGATACAATAGGACAATTAAACAAATAATTAAAACCTATTTAGGTAACGATCACTCTACCTGGGACGAACACATAGATGACCTACAATTTGCTATTAATACTAGTAAAAATTCCTCAACACAATTTACACCTGCGTTCTTAAACTTAGGTCGTGAACTGGAACCACTCCAGTCCCTAAGAAAAAGTTTAGAACCGGATAGCGAAATAGAGTTCCAAAATGTGGACAAATGGACAGATAGATTAAGAAGATTACAAATTATAAAAGAAGAAGTCCAGAAAAACTTAGATGAAGGAAACAAAAGACAGGCTAATAATTATAATTTAAGGAGAAGACCGTTAGAATTTAAAGTAGGAGATAGGGTTTTGAAAAGGGTAACCAAACTGTCTAACAAAGCAGATAAAAAGGCAGGGAAACTTTACGACCATTACGAAGGTCCATTTATTATTAAAAAGAAAATTTCCCCAGCTATTTACGAATTAAAAAACCTTAAAGGCAAGAGCATTGGAGAATGGAATATAAATGATTTAAAATTAGAAAACGTAAATACGGATAATGGCAAATAGGTGTGGAAAATATTAGTGAGTTTAAGTCAGAATATTTAGACTTAAACAAGGGCAAAAATGGCACTAGATCAATCGCATTAGCAACACAAACGAACTCAAAAAACTATACACAACAACGGTAAAACGACTCTAAAAAACAATTTGACAGATAGAGATTAGAGAAGAAGTACAAACAGTGGAACGCAGAATTAAAAATGCTATAACAGAAAACAAATTGACTCACTTTTTGTTAATAAACTAAATTACATAGTTTCAATGTCATTTACAATTTTAATAATTAGTAACTAAATAAAACAACAACAATTGAACTCAAATGAAAACAAATTGAAAGAACAATCGACTCCACAGACAAACGAAAAACAGACTCAAAGGAAAATCGACTCTATAAACAAGAAATCTCCACGACAATCGACTACACGGACGGATTTTTCGTTTTTCTTTTCACATTTGTTTCAGAAAGAAGATACCCATGGAGGAGGATCAGAAGCCAAAAAACAACGAGAGAAGAGGAACCTGAAGCACAAAACTAAGGACGATTGTAAAGAATTATAATATCAGCTTCGCGAAGGAATAATACTCAAATTTATTTAAATGCCATTCAACCTTTTTGACATCGAAAAACAATTTGAATTGAAGAAAACTTTATAACCTCAGACTCCAACAGACAAGTTTACTCATACTAATGAAACCGAAACATGATGATCGACTAGATTTAAAATTATTAAAGAAAACCTCAAGAGGAAAACAGCAGATTTGCAAAATTTTGTTTAAATACCTTTTTTCTAGACTATATCAGACTTGGACAAACACATTACGGAAATTAAAGGTATATACCCGAACACCCGCGGGGGAGGGGGGTTGTAACATAACTGTTACCATAATGCGGGACTCAGTACGACCCTGCTATTTTCTGTGTCTCGCGCTCCCACCACGCCTCCTCGCCCAGGTCGCAGCCCAGGAATTGGGTCGCCTCCTTAAGGAACCTTCATCGTGCCGCCGCCTACGCGGACTCCTCTTTTGATTGCCAGCTCCCCACCACGGACTGGCGGTCCCCTAATTGTAAGTGGTGATAAATGCCTCTCTGTTTAGATACCATGCTCTTTATTGTGTCTCAACCATCACTCTCGGCTTTCCAATCTCCCAATTTCCCCCATCGGCATTAACTCCGTAATAATGTTTTCTTGAAATAAATATGAGGATGTAATGAATTGAAATTCATATCCAACAAAAATGAAAAAAACATTAAATTTTAAATGGCCGAGGTGTTAAGGCGACTGGACAAAGTTACAAAAATATATTAGGAAATTACATAAGAAGTTCGACACCTGGCGTATGTACAAGAGATTTGCGGCAACCCATTTCTTCATTTTTTCTTTGTACCATAACTTTTGTGATATTTTTAATTAACTGCAATATCTATATATTAGACTTTTATGACATAAAAAATAATTGTATTGTTTAATTATTAATTATTTTTTATAAAAATAGCCGATCTGCCTAGAAACTGGTTGATCCGAGCGTTACATCCCAGTCTAGCCACTGGACAGTCAGCCCGTGGCGCGCCAGTGTCGACTTAAGGTGGACTGGACGAAAACAGTATAGCGCCACGAAATTTTTCCCCACGGGCCGTTCTCCTTTATCTGATCCCACTGTTTTTATTATATTAGTTTCACTTCAAAAAAATATATCATATAATATATCAAATTTAACTATTCACTTTTTGGTTGTCAATTCATCTTCTTTGGT
>CAKNXH010062639.1:93091-198104 GCA_932178445.1 Andricus quercusramuli
TCCAGGTTAGGCTAGTCCACATTTTTCTTATCGAATTCTCATGGATATCGCTCTTTTTGTTTCACACGTCTTTCCATTAATAAAAATATGTTTTTGTAAATATGACGCAGAATCCTCAAGATTAGGCGACTCGAGTTTAAACTCGATATTTCTCTTCCTAAATAGCTAAGATGTTGAAAAACATTTGCTTTTAGCAATTTTGTCTAACAATACAGTTAGAAAGTCAAGTATTATCCAAATCTCTTTCCAATTTTTAGCCAGAGCAAAGCAATAATAAATGAAATTTAGCAGAAGTAATCTATATGCTGCATGGCCTAACGTGAAGGAGTGAACGTAGAGGGGATCAAAACAATGTTTACACATAATTCTTTTCATTATTGAATTTTTTTTTCAATTATGATACTTTAGGCTAGGTTATGTTGCAGTATGTTACTCTTAATTTTCTTTCATTATTATTAAATAAATTCTTAGAAATTATAAATGATATAATTGGTTAAAAAATGAATTTAAAAAAAAAATGAAAAAAAACACCTGGGGATATTGCCAAGATGAATCCAGGGGTATCGCCACTCTTTCGATAGGACTTACAGTTTTATTTATTAAAAAAGTTAAAATTTCAAATCTATATGCTGCATGGCGTAACGTACAGGAGTGAACGTGGAGGGGATAAAAACAATGTTTGAACAAACTTTTTTTCATTATTGAATTTTTTTTTCTAATTATGATACTTTAGGCTACGTTATGTTGCAGTATGTAACTTTTAATTTTCTTTCATTATTGTTAAATGAATTCTTAGAAATTATAAACGATATAATTGTTTAAAAAATGACTTTTTTAAAAAAATGAAGAAAAAAAAACACCTGGAGATATTGCCAAGATGAATCCAGGGGTATCGCCACTCTTTCGATAGCGCTTACAGTTTTATTTATAACAAAGTTGAAATGTCAAATCTATATCCTGCATGGCGTAACTTGAAGAATGGAGGTGAGCAAGTTGTTTTTAAATCGTTAGTCTTCAAAACTCTGAATAATGTCACCAGGTTTCACCTCGGCGACCTTAGTCTCGAAGGCTGCCTCAATAGCCACTGCTTGTTCTGAGTTGAGCTTCTCTTGCGGGAATCCCTCAGGTACAATGGCCAGTTTCAGGTGGCATTTTTTTTCTTATGGCCTTTTTTGTACCTGAGGTGAGGTATTGTATTGTATTGAGGTAAATTATACCTGCATCCTCAATAGCTGGAGCCTCGTTTAAACGACTAATTAAATCACCATTTCCAGCCATATCAGTCGAGGTACTAGGAACCGCACAGGCCCCTTGTTGGTTTAAAGGTGATTTAACCCCTTCACCGGTTTCAATCATCTCCAGAGAAGTATTCATGGAGAGTGTTATTAAAGACTCCCCTCCATGTGATTGTTTTAGTTTTTTGTGTTGTCGAAATTTATGTTGTTCCCACGAGCAGCTGGGGAAATAAAAGCCCCGCTTGTGGGGATAAGGCAATTTACACTGGGAAGTTGTCCGTTATCCCAGGACACTGTATGAGTCGCCGCCCTGTACTCTGGTAACATTTAGCATTCGACACGGTAGTTAACGTCTTGGCTTAGCGAGAAGTTGTGGGAGTCGAGAGCCAAATTCACGCAGATACTTACACCTCACTAACCACGAAATCCTACCCATCAGGGTCGTCCTCGCTGCGGCTTCCAGGTCGTCGCTACCAGCAGAGGTTCTTAGGCCTCTTCACCATTACCAAGTTCGAACTCGCCTTCTCCTTGGGCAGAAAAATTTAATTCTCCAACGTAGGGAGTAGACGAGTTCACGAGTCGCATAGAGGAAGGTGTGATGGCTAACGCAGAGTTCGAAATAGGAAGCATTTTTTACGGTTCAAAAGTAATATTTAATTATAAATTAGAAAAGTAGATATTTCAGAAATATTTCTAAAAGCTTTCTAAAGAATTTGTGACTTTGTTACTTTGACCCTAAAATAAAAGGTTTCAGCATCAATGGAACCCCTCCAAAAATTCTCTAGCGCCACGGATTCGGTCTCTATGAATTGTTTGTGCAGCTTACAGAAAATAACTGAGAGCAAGTGTTTTGGCAATTTTGCATCCGCATTTCTGAAAACGTAGATCCATTTACTATTGTCGACGTCAGATCGGATTCTACTGGAAAAACATAAGAAAAGCGGTTGCCATTGGTCTACTTCCGAAGAAATGACTGTAAATCACTGTGAAGCACTGTATATTTTTTAACAGAATGTAGCAATTGGCATAACAGTATTAGTCATTACTGAACGGATATGCATAAGCAAATTGGATTTTTATACATCAAGATAACAAATGATTAACCTTTTGCTACTGCTGCCTTTAAATATTTCGTTTGCACTGAGAAAAAAGATTACTTGAATCAATAAAATATAGTACTGAATACATTCAATCAAATATTTTTTCGATGAAAAAAACATTTTTCTTGTAACAAAAATCATTTTTCCATTTGCAAAACATAATTTCTGAGGAAAAGAACATTTTTTTCGATTAAAACAATTTTTTGTTGGACGTATTCAGTACTATATTCCTTTAATTCGAGTAATCTTTTTTCTCAGCGTGCGTATGTAGATTTGGAAGTACAAATAACATAAACTTTCTGGGAAAAGTATCCGGAAATAATAAAAAATGCTGTTGTAATTGAATATTGTGAATATTACAAAAATACTAAAAATAAAATTATGTGTAATACAAAGACACTAAAAATAATAAATATTATATTATTGTGTATGTTGTATAGAAATGAAAATACAAGAATACTAATAGAAATATTTTACATATTGCGTAAATGCTACTTCTGGAATTGATTCCACACCATTCTCCAGATTTCCTGTCTAATTTGGAAATCAGAAGATTAAGATTTCCAGATAAAATGCATGCTTACAAGAAATTCAAAATCTGACTTATATATGTATCATCTTCGTCCAAGTAGTAATGTTAATATTTATTTTCAACTGACACTTACGAATATTACAATGCAAGTGTTTTTTATTCAATCACGGCTGTTAGACTCAAGGCCCAACCAAATTGAATCACCTCATTTTACTAAATAATTACAAGAATGACATATATTCTTAGATAACAAGCGGTACTCCTTTTTCGAATGAAAGTGTCAATGCACAGGAAAGAACTGTTTAATATTATGATTTTAGTGTTAAATGAAATTTCAGAATGTAACCTCAAGTAACCTGAATATTCGAAACGTACATAAATTCTTTAGAAAGCTTTTAGAAATATTTTTCAAATATCTACTTTTCCAATTCATTATTTAGATATTACAATGGAAACCGTCAGTAAGGCCGCTACGAATAAAGCCGCTTCCTCTCATCCTTGCTCGAGCTCGCCGAGACGCTTCTCTCACTTTCACGCTGACTTCGAAATTCTAGTCAGCCGCTACCAATAGTGCCGCCGTAGAAATCGCAATTTTTATGGTTTTTGGGAGAGTATTTTTGCATTATCCAAATATAACGAATATTAATTGTGATATTTTCATATTTTACAATATTTTTCGATATTATAAAATTCATGATATGAAAAAAACCTCCAAAAGAACCATACAAATTGCGATTCCTACGGCGGCAATATTCGTAGCGGCTGACTAGAATTTCGAAGTCAACGTGAGAGTGGGGGAAACATCTCGATGAGCTCGAGCAAGGATCAGGGGAAGCGGTTGTATTTGAAGCGGCCTTATTGATAGTTTCGACTGTAATTTTTAAACGTCAAACATGCTTCCTGTTCTGAACTAGACGTTAGCCATCACACACTAAATTTTGTTGGTAAGTTACAGAAGAAGATTAAAACTTCCTGACCAGCTGTATATAAGCCACGAAGAGAGACTAGTAGCGAACATTGCATTTTGTATTATAGAGAGTCCCGGGATAGTTACCTTCAGATTATGTGGTAAAAATATTACAATAAACAAAATCATCCTTGTAGACGTGTTTTCGATTTTGCGAAACCCCTACTCGTTTGAAGTATCAATTTCGAGAAATACTGGCCAAAATTTTGTATTTTCGCTTGCCATAATTGATCTGTCATTCAAAATTGAGTGTTTTTGACACGACACTTGAGATGAGCGACGTCGAAAACCTCATAAAAGCGTTCTGTTCTTCATTCAAATCAAACCTTGGATTTTGTCTATCTAAAAAAATTGCTTGGGACACGAACAACATAATATGAAAAATGAACTTAAGCGGACGGACTTATAATGAAATTACAGAAAAGGCGTGCTTAAAAATAAGTAACAAAAATTAAAAATTCAGATGATTGTTTAGACAAAAAAAATGAGGCTTTTTAAAATTTTTTCCATACGAATTTAGTGCCCCCTTTCATCACTGAAAATAATATTTAAAAATTCATTATAATTATTGGCATTGAAAGAACAGTTTCTTAAAACTCAGAGAGACATTTGTAAGAAATAACATCCTACCTTAGCTTCATATAATGTTGCACCAAAAAAAGGCCACTTTCTCGTACACGTTAGGTATATTCGAACACAATCCAAAACACTACGTCCTCTAAGAGAGATCCATTTTTCTTGTAACTTTTCCTGTAATTCTCTGAAAATTAAAAAAAAAAATTAATATTCTAATTTATTTATGTTTTATGACGCGAAATACTTCATTTGTTCTTGGACTGACCTCAGTTGATCACATGTTATATTGGAACGATACCTAAGGGGATAAAACTTATCTAGTGATTGCAGGATCATATGATTTCCACCTCCTTGTCCGCTTCCCCGTGCCTTCTCCACGTTAAATTCGCCCAAATCAATCTACAATATTATTATTTGTTACTAAATGAAACCTAATTATTGAAACGCATAATCGTGAAATCATATTTTAATACTTGAGCCATCAATGCTGCTAGTTCAAACGCTAATTCACGACTTAGTGGAAATTTCCCTTGCACGACTTGTTGATTTACTTGATAACACAGTAATAGTCTTTCTCTATCTGTTTCCATTTTAGCCGCATGACGCCAATAACACCTTGATTTGTACGTCAACTGAATCACTCTCGTATTTTCAAATTTTCCAGATCCTTTTTCTCTTAAAGCAGTTTCCCATTTGGAAATGATGTCAGAAAGCTGGAAACATACAATAGTATAAGTTTACAAAAAAACAGCAGTACTGATTTTCGCCGATTTTTTTAAGGCTGAGTCCAGTAGTAACATTAAAATCATGGGAGAATGAAGTAAGATTAGAAACACTTTTACCTAACTATACAGATGTGACATGAAAATTACAAAAGGATAAGGACCAATTTTTTGAAATTCAGTTCTAAAAGATTTGACGTAATTCAGGACACTATTTATCGATACATATTAGGAATATGTCAAAACCATTTCTCCTTTCACTAGAAAAAATTAAATTTTAAAATTACGATAATGACAAATGGATAAGAACCATTGGGTTTTTCTGGCCTCAAACACGCAATGTTTTATTTTAGAAAGGTTTTCACCTCATTAAAACATTTTATATAACTGTCAAAGACTTCTATTATTTTGACTGAATATTCTATTATGTAGCATAGAAATAACTTTATTTTTGGTCCTGATCCAGCTGTCATTTTCATAATTTCATAAATTGTTGAATTCCAGTGCAGACATTTTTCGAAGATTTGGAATATCAAAGAATTTATATTCAAAAAATAAGTTAAACAACCACCGCAAGGTCCCGCTCAGAACAACTGCCACCTATGAAAATGACACAGGCTCCCAGTGGAATAGCTGTAAATATCACCTATCGCCGAGAGCGGGTGCCATTTTGTGAAATCCCGCTATTGTCCTTATGACAAAACTTTATATATATATATATATATATATATATATATATATATATATATATACATATGCATACAACCACCGCAGGGTCCCACTAAGAGCAACTGCCATCTAAAAAATGTCAATAGCCCCTAGTAGAACCGCGGTAAATCACACCTATGGCCACGTCTCACAACCGTGAGATGGGTGGTATACATATATATATATTTTTTTTCGGTTTTGATTCCTTTGGAATAGAACCGAAGGGCCTATTACAAAGCCACCGAACGCGTCCTCGGGTTGCCGATAGAGGGTCCCTGTACCAAGGGTTTCTGCTGAATATGGTTACAATAATGAATAAGCAGTCGCGGACAATTGTCCAGGGATGGTCCCGAAGGAATAACCCCTAAGCGAAGGCGTAAGAACCGTGCCGAAAGGTGAATGGCACCTGGGTGAGGTGTCTTTAACGGTGACCCTGGGATACCGGTCGACCTCTCAGAGTATCAGCCTTATCCTTGCACGCGGGGCTCCACAATGATGGACGAACCCGACAATGGGTCGGCAAACAATGCCGATCATCCTAGACTTCGGGGTGCTGAAAATAATTTAGATGGAAACACGACGACGAACCGGCAAAACGAAAACACTATACTTGAAAGAAGATACTGACAGTATCATCCGCTTCAAGGAGTTTTGCAACAGCCTTATAAAATCTGGAAAGGAACGTCCATCAGTCACTAACGAAGAGGTGAAAAAAGCACTTGGAGGCACGAAGAACTTTTCCGCTGCTATTACATATTGTATCAAGAACTTTTGGTGGAAGACACCCATTCCGCAGTGGTTGGTGATAGGACGCACTATACTCCTGCCGAAAAAAGGCACTTTGTCCAACCCAGAGAACGACAGGCCAATAACTTGTTTGAATACACTGTATAACATCTTTACAGCTGTCCTAAACAACAGGATTGTTCGACGAATTGAGCCTGTATGGCGAGAGATGTACGAACAACGTGGCTCGAAAAAAGGTGTAGCAGGCTGTCGAGAGAACCTGCTAATTGACAGGTCTGTCTGCAAAGACGCTGCAGCCCATCAGCGCGTCCTGTCAATGGCCTGGATTGACTACCGTGAAGCTTCCGATTCAACCTCTCATAGACTTATCATCTGTCTGTTGGAAAGCTTGAAGGTACATCCACACATAGTGAGATGCATAGAGAGATTGATGCCTCTTTGGAAAACTAGATTTACTATCTCATCTAGAAATTATCGTCTGATAACGAAAAACGCCACCTTCCAGAGCGGCGTCTTTCAAGGTGATACCATAAGCCCTTTGCTTTTTTGCATCCTACTTCTGCCTCTATCTTTCGCACTACGAAATTCTCCTGGAAACTCTGTGGCGACACTAATCAGCGCGAGCATAAGGTCACTCATGTATTCTATATGGATGACCTGAAGATCTATGCCTCTGGTAAAAGCAAACTTCAATCTGCTATAAATATCGTCAAGAACTACACAGGAGAGATTGGGATGGACTTTGGTTTGGACAAGTGTGCCGAAATTCATTTGAAGAAAGGAAAGATTACTGGCGTTCCCAAGGACCCTGAGCTTGTGGATATAAGTGTTATTAGACATCTTAATACTGGAGAGACCTGTACATACCTGGGCGTGCCTCAAAGCCGCATTCAGGACGTAACATCAGTGAAGGAGTCTCTCCGAAGCAGATACAAGCATCCTCTTCGACTGATTTGGTCTTCCAATCTGTCGGCGTTGAACAAGGTATCTGCGACTAACATGCTTGCCGTCCCGGTTCTACTCTACTCGTTTGGGGTGGTTCAATGGACGAAGAACGAGCTTAAGGCCCTTGATGTCACCACGCGTAAGATCATGCATATGCATAAAAGCTTACATATCAATTCGTCAGTTCCGCGATTATACATTTCACGCCAGCAAGGCGGACGCGGACTTCTGAATCTCCAGTGTCTTCATAACCGAATTGTTTTGAGTACAGCTTACATCGTTGCGAATGGCAGAGATCCTCTCCTAAAGATGGTCAGAAACCACGAGATGATTGGCGAAGGGGCGTTCCTTTACAAAGCCGCGGAGCAAGCTGCCGAGGCCCTTGGCCTGAATTTTAACATCAGAAGTGAGGAAAGTGCATTACTCCATCTAGATGCTTCACGTCTAAAAGCCGAAGTAAAGAAAGCAGAGGTTGGAAAATTTCACCAAGAGCTACTCGACAAGCAAATGCACGGAAACTTTCACAGAAATGTAGAAAAACAGTCCTTGTCGAAGGAGCAAACTTTTGCTTTCCTCAAATCATCAGGGCTCAATTCAGGTACAGAGGGCTTTATTTTCGCATGCCAGGACGGTGTAATCTCCACCTTAGCATACCGCGCCCGCATTTTATGTCAAGAAGTTCCCAGTGATAGGTGCAGAGCGTGTCATGCACACGCTGAGTACCTAGAACATATACTATCGGGGTGTCCGACCCACGCAGGAACAACGTATATCTATAGACCTAATGCGGCCCTAAGAGTACTTTATTACCACCTTTGTCGCTCTTACGGTGTTGGTCGCGACCCTGCCCTGCCGAACGCTCCAAGGGATATAGAGTCAATTGTCCGAAACGAGAAGTGCCAGATTTTCTGGAACTACGATTTTCGGGCAGCAGTCTCCGTTGCGCACTCGAGGCCTGACATTGTTCTCCAAGACTTCGAGAAACGAACTATATTCGTGATCGAATTCTCGGCTCCATCCGAATACAACATCACTGCAAAGGAGAAAGAAAAAGAGGAGAGATATCAAGACCTTAAAAGAGAGCTCCAACGACTGTACCCAACATATTCGGTACGAGTAATTGTCCTTGTGATAGGTGCTCTCGGAGGTGCTAAATTATCACTGGTTCGTAACCTTAAAGCCATACCCGCGTGCCAAAAATATGCCAAGGCACTTGCGAGATGGATGCAGAAAGCTGTCATCCTTGGGTCGCTTCGTGTCCTCAAGACACACGAGGGTTTCGCCGGCCTGTCGTTGTGATTTCGTCGTGCCCTGTGACCACCCATCTCACGGATGTGAGACGTGGCCATAAGTGTATTTTACCGCGGTTCTACTGGGGGCCATTGACATTTTTTCAAGATGGCAGTTGCTCTTAGTGGTACCCTGCGGTGGTTGTTTAACTTTGTTTTTAATTATATATATATATATATATATATATATATATATGTGGATGGACCGGCGGAATCTCAATACTTTTGGGTGGACGGGTCGATTTAATGACGACCTGCTAGAGTGCTACGATAGCAATATGGCCCCCGAGCGAGAAGGTTACATGGCACGACTGCAGGTTCTGTGGTGCGAGAAACACCCAGAGCTCTCGCACTTTTCGCGTCAACGTCTGCGAAACCATGCCGAACAACTCCGAAAAAGGGGCTATGTAAGCGGAGCGTCTACTCTACCGCAGCCCTAACAATCCGGCAACAGAGGAAGAATGGCGACACTGAGACCAACCGCTGAACGATTTTTCAGGACTCGGAGAAACATCAACATTCAGGTTGCTGCCAAACTCAAAGATCTGACTGAACTGGATGATGAGCTTCGTGAAGATTTTTCCGAAGAATCCGACCTCTGGATTATCAATTGTGGTGTATACAGTGCAGCGAGAACTTTGGCAGATGCAAACCGTAAAACAAAATCAACGGTTGATCATAAGACCAAAAGACGAATACATCAACTCAGCACAAAGATAGGCTGGGCAAGACAGTACGCGTCCCGCATTTAGTGTGTAATTGACTACATAACATCTGGCAGGACTTTCACTGCCAAGGTTCGAAAGTTCGCGTGCGAACTGCGGATCCGTCATCACACTATCAACAAGTCAAAGCTACTGACCATCAGGCAGCATATTGTTCACAGAATACGAGTACTATCTAAAGCCAAGAGAATACTAGAGCGGAGGGAGAGGTGGGTCAGAGAAAATCAACAGTTTTTGTCTGACCCATGTCGACACTTCCAAGATTCTCCAGTTACTGTCGACCATCCGCCCAAGCCAGAGGAGGTCGCAGCATTTTGGAGAAAAGTCTACGAGGTCCAACATCCACTTCAAGAAGACTCAAAGAACGTAAAAAGCTTCAATGAGCTGTGAAATGCCCTTGTAACAGCTGAGGAGGAATGCCCACCCATCACTACCGAGGAGGTGAAAAACGTATTAAGAGGCATGAAGAACTATTCCGTTCCGAGTCGTGATGGTATCAAGACCTTCTGGTGGAAGAAGTTTCCGTCAATCCACCAGCATCTGGCCCGAATTTTCGCCTCATATCTAGAGACGGAAGAGCCTATTCCGGAGTGGCTGGTGGAAGGACGCACAGTGCGCCTGCCGAAGACGGGCAACTTAGCTGACCCTAAGAATTACAGGCCAATAACTTGCCTGAACACACTGTATACGATCTTTACGGCTATCCTAAATGATAGGATTCTTCGGACGATTGGACTTGTGTGGCGAGAGATGTATGAACAACGCGGCTCAACGAAAGGCGAAGCAGGACGTCGGCAGAACCTTCTTATCGATAGATGTGTTTGTAAAGACGCAGCATCCTATCAGCGATTCCTATCGATGGCCTGGATGGATTAGCGGAAAGCTTTCGATTTAACCTCCCATAGACTTATCATCTGTCTGTTGGAAAGTTTGAAGGTTCATCCACACATCGTGATGTGCATAGAGTGAATTGCAAGAGTGAAAATTATGTTTTTTTAAGATGTGCCGGCACACCGCAGTCTGCCTAATCCCTCCGCGAATTGACTGAGCGGTGTCAGGCAAAGTCCGAAGTAGCACTTTGGGGCTTACTTTTCCCGCTGCACAGTGGGCTGGCTCGCGAATTTACAATTCAAAATAGTCTACAGGTCGCAATTGTGAACGGATTTAAACGTTTGTTTTAGAAATGATCAGCAGTAAAGGAATTCAATTGTTATTTATACGTCAAAATTTGTTTTGAAATCTTTAAAAACATTCTCTTAAAACTATATTTTTTTACCAAAAAATAAATTTTTTCCAAATATGTAACTGTTAAGTTTTTATTTTTTCATCAAACTTTGCATCCATTTTGAAATATTCTTAAATATTCTGTTACAATTTTTTTTTTAAATAAAAATCATTCGAAACTTTCCCACGAATCTTAAGGCAATATTTGCATTATCTTAAAGCTTTCAAAATCCTTAAAAGCTTAAAGATTTTATTTAAACACTTCTAAATATCTCAACTTACTTTAAGTTTTTCTAAATGGATACATTTTTATTTCTTCTTCACACATCAATATTCAACATTTTACACTTGCAAATAAAAATTTTCAAATTGGAACAAATAAAATTAACATTGTAACGTTTAGGTCTATGGAATTTTAATGATACAAGGCTTTCCGTTCCAAATTTTTTAGTTTTGAATTTTTCATTTAGAATTGTTCATTTAAAATAAACAGTCAAACATTGCTGACTACTAAAAAAATTGTTCTTTTTCTTAACTAAAAATTTTCAAATTAAGCTTGTTAAAAATGGTATATTTTAGACTGAAATAACAGATGGTTTATAAGCTTTCAATCGGAAGTTTACACTTGATTAACAACTAAGGCTTTCGAATTGAAACAGTTCAATTTTTAACGTCAAAATCTGTTCATTGTTTAATTTTATGAGATTCAGAATCGCCTTATAAAATTAATCAATTATTGTTCAATTGCGAATATACGAACTTCAGTTTAATTTTAAAAATCACTATTCAATTTATTTTTACAGTTGATCAACCAAAAACAGCTTTTGTCAAAAAATTTCAGTTTCAAAGATATTAATCTTGTATTGTGTAAGTCTTCAAAACTGAATTTTAACATTCTTTTAATTGAAAATCTAACCTTAAAAATGAAGATGTAAAATGGAAAATTTTGATCGTAAAAGATTTTAGAATTCCACGTTGTGAACTGAATGATTTCATAATTGAAACATTCAACAAATCAACTTAGCATTTAAAAAAAAGTTGAAATGAAACTTATTTTGAATTGCATTATATATCTTGTGACATGAACTTTTGTGATATTTCAAGTGATTGGATATATATATATATATATATATATATATATATTTAGTTCACTATAATAGTTTGATATAATATAATAGTATAATAATATAACAGTTCAATAATTGTGACATTGAAGTCTTTTAATTAACATAGTAAAAACTCTGGGATAAATTTTGTTGCACCTAATTTTAAGATGGGGTTCCATCTCGCTTGGAGTTGGGGTACGAAACTATCGCCCATTGTTTTTGCCGCCAAACTGTAAAAACAATTGGCAGCATTTTAATGTTTTTAAAAATATTGATAAATTTCAAAATAGTAAGCTTTCTCTGAAGTTTTTGACTTCTTTTTAAAGGTATTTTTAGACTTTAAGTTTTAGTTTTCTTTTTAAATTAAACTAATTTCTCTATTTCTTTAAATATACAGTTAAGGCAAACATCCCAGTAATCGTGACCTTATTCCCAAGAATCGTAATGACAATTTTCTTGCTTTTTATGTGTGTACATTCGTGAAGAGTAATATATAGTCTTCAAATATCCTATCCATCGGAATTCAGTGAAAATCATCTAGGGGATCTTATTCATTTGAAAGTGTAAACACGAATTAATTTCAGTGTCGGCCAATTCATTTTAATCCACTAGATTTTAAGTCAAGCTCCAATTCGCCAGAATTAGCCAGCGCGAATACAGTTAAAAACTGGCCTATTCAATCGAATTCTTATGGTATAAGGAACGTGCAGGGGCATACAGGATCTGTTGTAAATATATATTAATGATTCATGTAGCTCAGTGTTGTCCTCTGGACTTATAAACTTGGGGTCGCTGGTTCGAGACTCGAGGCATGCAATTTTTATTAATTTTTTTCGAAATTACCTTGACAACGAATTAAGGCAAATTGACAAGCATTCAATTCGCGCTGGCTCAGTTAGTTTCAACGAATCAGAAAGCAGAATTCGGGCGAATTTAAACGTGTTAATTCGCTGCAATCCTCCCGAATTAGTTTCTTTTTGCAGGGAGAGTAAACTTCAATTATCTTATTTGAAAAATTCGAGTCTGGGTTGGGGGGGGGGGGGGCCAAGCCCCCGTGCCCCCCCCCCCCCGCCGCCGCGCCTGGTCACCGCTTTTACAATTCAAATGTCCGCTCCAAGGTCTGTAGTTGTGGAAAGTGCGCGCAACCACCCAGGTCAAAAATCTTTCGATTTTGTATTAGATTTTGGTGGCTAGTACATACCATATAAAGTTAAAAGATGAGCTCCTAAAATTCTCGAAGTATCATACATTAAAATATCGAAAATTTTGAATTTGGCAACAAAATGTCTACTTGTGTTTCTTCAACTGACAGGTGCTTTTTTACTAAAATGACAACGGGGATATTCATTCATTTGTAAGTATATTTTGTTCTATTTATACTGTTTTTAATAAAGAATTATATATTTTACCAAAATGTTTAATGTGATTGTAGTTTCGTACGAATTTCAAACTAATTTTTCCAAATTATTATTAGATATTCAATTAATTTGATTATTGAATATAAATTTGTGTTATCGTAAAATAAAAATGATATTTCCTAGCCTTGAAATTTACTTTCCTTATGTTGACATCGATTTTTGAGAATTAATGACACAGAAAAAAATGATACCAAAATGATTTTTTTTGCCTTTTTATTAAAGGTTTTATTTTACCGTTTTCACTATTTCATTTGAGTTGAATGACAGAATCATGCATAGAAAATTAGAATTAGAGAGTAGCTTCCACTTTTCTGTGATATTTCGCAATACTTCGTTGTAAAAATGATAATTAAGATAATATATTTTCTTTTACCTGTTATATTCTTGACCTGTTATATTCCAAATGGTCAGAATATACATTTCAGTATTGAAAAAAGAACCGACCTTGATTTGAAATAAAAAATTAAGTATGATGATTAAAAATTGATTAATAAATTTTCGAATTTTTCAAAAAGAGTCGGCATTATATCTCTACAGATATTCGTTATACTGGGTGTTTTTTTTAAACTTCAGACATCGAAATATCTCAAAAAATACGCAACCTATGAAACAAATTACCCCCCTCCCTTCCAGGAGGCAGGGGGGTGGCGTTTTTCCTTCGCGAATCGGAAAAAAATTTTCGAATAAAAATTACGTACTTCATTAAGCAGAATCTGAATCTGTGATAAAAAATTGGGGTTCCCATTTGAAATTACAAAGTTACACCCATTCCTGCTTCCTGGGGGGGGGGGGCGGGGGTAAATTTTGTCAAAGTCGCTTTTCCCCCTCGGAAATGAAATGTCTCAAGTTGGAAAAACACCCAGTATATTCTAAATCAAGAAGATGGTAATTCACACACTACTGAAAAGTATCTTGAGCATTAAAAAAGAAGAAACAACCCTCTTTTACCTTCCATTCATGGAATATCACTCATTAAATTGATTTTATGGATTTATTAATTTCAATATTTTGTGCAAACTGCGCGCACGTGCAAAGATATTGACCAAGCTAAAAAATGCGTTTCTACATGTATGTAGAACGTAGGAAAAAAGTTTGAAATGTGTGCCTTGAGATTTGTTTTTGACTTTTTTTTAGAGAGAAAATGATACTTTACGTGGATATGCCCGTATATACTTTAATCTTATTACAATGTTCCTTATTTGAAATTTAATTGCACAAAAAGAAAACGATAATTTTTATTGACCGAATTCCGTTAGTAATTTCTTTTGTAAGCTTTTCTCACCATATTAACTAGCGAACCCAAATTCATTTAGTAAGGCTTATTATTCGAAATTAATAAGACTTCTTAATCAGTAGTTTTTTATTGATTATTTATAGTTCAGACTGAGGGAGTAGGTGTCAAATTTTCGGCAAAGCTACAGTTTTGTATACACTTCAACGTTTCCATTATGACTGCAATTATTAACCGATTTTCATTAATCTTTTGTTTCACTTTCTTCAAATTATATGATTAAACTAATTCTGCTAATTAAAATTGAATCAAGCCATTATTTCACAATTTCAGTTTTTTATCTGGCTTGCATTTCCTAACAATAAAAGGGTCATTTGTTACGGGTAATTCGACGCACTACGGGGTGCCTGCCTCCTGAGTTTGACAAGGGTCGATTGGCAAGTCGCGAAAATGCACAGACAGTCAACACTGACCGTCACTGCTATCTGATGCTATTGTTCTTTTCTTTTTTCATAAAATAAAATATAAACATTTTTTTGAAAAAGCGGCTCGAGTCGGCAAAACTGAACATAATTTAGACAACGTATGCAAAATATCAGACAATTTCGGAATTTCGGAATTCCAAGAAATCTGATAAGATCACTCGCATGAAATATAATTCAGAAAATAGCGATACAATTCCAATGGGGTCTCTCTTTTCACCAATAGTATCAAACATAGTTCTTGAATTTGTGGAAGAAAGCTTTATCCAAATTAAATTTTGAACCGGTTTTTTATAAAAGGTGTGTCGATAATGTTTTTTATATAATTCTGACTGACAAAATCAATGAGTTTGTAAAAATTTTCAATAGCATTGAAGAATCTATTCAATTCACCTTTAAAATTGAGAAAAACAATATTTTGAATTTTTTAAATTCGTCCATTATAAAACCTGAAAATGAATGTTTAATTACTAATTGATTTAAAAAACTGACATCAAAAGGCCAATATCTTAATTACAATTCTCCTCACCCTTCTTCGCAAAAAATAGGTGTAATTAAAAACTTAGTTGACAGGTGTATTAAACTAAATCATGTAAAGTTTCGGAGTGAGAATTTAAATTTTATTGAAGAAACTTTACAATTGAATAATTACCCTCTGCCGCTCATCAACAGTGTTATAAAAGAAAGAGTTCATCAAATTCATAACTGTTCAAACAACACTAGGAAAAAAAAGTGGTTGGATAATCACAATGCAAACGATAAAGTCTTAACTATTCCATATATTCAAGGATTATCTGAAAGAATCAGAAGTTCTCTTTAAAATTCTAACACTAATGTTTATTTTGAAAATATCCACAAATTAGAAAATTGCTTCATCAATAAAAAAGACGACGATGCAAAGGAAAATTTATCTAACGTAGTTTGCATGATTAAATGCACAGTTTGTGAGAAAGTCTATATCGAACTAACCTGCAGGAGATTAAAGATACGAATAGCTGAGCACAATACCGACTGTGTAATCGGTAACAATAAAACTGGTCTTTCGCAACATGCTTGGACATGTAACCATTTTATCGATTTTATAATTATAATAGTATACAAATTTTAGCGTGAGAGAATATCTCTTACAAACGTTTTCTCGAATCAATTTTTATTAAAAAATATTTTGTCATTTGTGTTAATTTCCAATCTGGCAGATGACACATAAATAATTATTACCAGTTCATTTTCAATTAATAATTTCCCTTTTTTGAATTTGAAGCTTTGGACTTTGGCCTTTGATTAAAGAAAGTCAGATCTATCAAATCAAAACAAACGTTGTAACATCTGAAAATATAGATTTAGTTTTGAAACAACTAGAAGAAGAATTCAAAAAAAATTTGCATCTGGTTTAGGACATTTAGTCGCATTTATTTTTGAAAATAAAATTGAGAAAGAATTAGATCGATTGGTTAAAGGTGAATTGCTGAAACTTGTTGAAAATAGCGAATGGGCATCACACTCATTGTACCAATAACAAAACCTAATGGTGACATTCGCATTTGCGGAGATTTCAAAGTAACATTAAATTAACAACTCAATATTGACAGACATCCATTACCACTGTTAGATCACATTTTGGCAAAATTACAAAATGGTTACATTTTCACGAAAATTTGATTTAAAAGAAGCTTATCATGAGACCTCATGGTACTGCATCGGCACCGGGCTATTTTCAAAGATTTATAGAAGCCTTAATTAAAAATACACCTATGTAAGATTGTGTTAAAAGCAGCGAATTTATTTTGACTAAGGAATGTAAAAATGCGTTTGAATTAGCAAAAACAGAAAGAAGCCTCTTGCGACGTGTTAATTAAATATATTCCAACATTATCACTAATTTGAGCTTGTGCTGCCTCACCAAATGGGCTCGATAATGTATTGAGTCATAAAATAGGTAATAAAGAAATACCTATCACATATACTTCTAAATCTTTAGCGCCAGCTCAGAAAAATTCCGCTCACATTGATCGCGATGCAGAAGCTATTATTTTTGGTGTCACGAAATTCTATGATTATTAGATAAACGTTTATTTTTCAGCCTGCTGGCCTTAGAAAATTGACTTGCTTACACTTCCATTTCTTACAGAATTTTCTAAAAACTAACATCCATCCATACCTTATCTCTAAGACTGCCCGCACTTATTACCTTGCCTTCCTCGCTTCACCTTGCCTCGCTCGCATGTCCCTACTTTCTCGCATTGCCTCGCATGGCCAAACTCTGCTTCCGCTGCTAATACCTAATACTTATCTACTATTTACCATATTTAGAGATTACTTATATCTACTTCCTCTCCTATTTACAATCTTTCCTTCTCCATTCCTCTTCCTCCTTCCTTCTCTTCTTCATCATCTTACCCAACACTCCCTTCACCCATGCTACTGCCCTTTTGTCCCCCATTTCATGCATCAATACCTCCATGCTTAACCCACTCCTTTCCACCTCTATGCACTTCTCCAAACAGTGCTCCACTCACGCACCCCCCTTCCCACAAAGTTCACACATCTTCTTCTCCCGGGAGAGCCAGAACCCATTAAAACCCTCCATGCACCCACATCTCATCCTTGCTATCAGCTTCTGACTTCCTCTCTCCCCTTTCTCACATAAATACTGCGCTCTCGCCCCTGGCATAAACCACAATAGTTCCCGTTAAACCTTGACTCTCTTATTCTCTCTTCCCCTGCTGTCTTCTCTGTTTCCATGCCGTTTTGCTCAACCAACTCATACATCTTCCTTCCTTCCTCGTGCACCCTCCTCAATTCATCCATCTGCAGTCCATTCGTTCTATAGTACCTTTCCCTTTCAACCTCCATATTCCCACCCCCTCTCCTGTTCTCCTTCCCCCACCAACATTCCCTAACTCTCCCTCCTGACAATATAATTAGACATGTTCCTTGCTAACCCCAGTGACCACTTTGCATATCTCTCCTGTGTTCTATTTACCTCTTCACTTTACTTTCACCTCCACACCTCTCCTCCATACAATAGCACACACATCACTAGTGAGTCAAACAATTTCATTCTCCTTTCAAAATCATGTGCGAATAACTTCTTTTCCAACCCTCACACCTGTCTCATCACCACATTTGCCCTCCTCACTCTCTATTTTATGTGACCATCCACTCCCCCATTCCTCCGAAACAAGAAGCCCAGGTACACAAACTCTTTCACCTCCTGCACCGCCTTTCCCTTCCACTTCCACGTTCCTCCCTTATCCCTTCCCCCTCCTATTCTGAACCTTGGACTGTTCCGCATTCAGCTCTAACCTCTTCATATTCAGATATCTTCTCAGCCTCTTCATCATCTCCTTTGAGGCCTCCTCGCTTCTTTCCAGCGTATGTCATCTGCATACGCTAGTGACCAAATTCCAACCCCTCCTGCCCTGACTCCTGCTACCACCCGGGTTTCCAGCTTTCTCTTTCCATATCCGCAATTAAAATCGGAAAAAGCGTTGGGCTAAGCGGACATCCTTGCCTTGACCGGCTATGCATCCAGAATCCCTCCGAAATCACCTCCCCTCCTATCACCTTATTTTTCACATATATCCCTTACCCTCTCGATCAGGCATCTATCCACTCCCCTGTCCTTCATCGCCTTCCACAACCTCCCTCTATCTACCGAAGGAAACGCGCCCTTGAGATCCACAAAAAAAGCGTACACTCTCGACCCCTTTCTTCTCTAATTTTCTACACTCCACGTGCTGCATACCGTAGATATTGTCGATAGTACTCCTACCCGCCCTGAAGCCAGCCTGCGTCTCCGGCAATATTCCTTTCCCCTCGACATCCTTCCGCAGCCTCTCCGCCAGCACCATCACGTATACTTTATACACCGTAATCATTAGCGTAATCCCTCTATAATTTTCCTGTCTATCCCTATCTCCTTTCTTATGCAGTGGCACTATTAAACATCCTCTCCACCGTCCTGAGAATCCCTCCCCCATCCACACTTTCTTCACTACCTCCTTCAGCCTCTCCCTAACTTCTTGTGTACTAAACAGCCATACTTCGCTCTTCACCCGATTCAGCCCTGCTGCTTTTGACCTTCTTAACTTCCTTATCTGTTTGTCTATCTCCTCGTCATTCAACTCCTCCATATCTGCCTCCCCCGTTCTTCTACTCCCACCCTCCCTCTTTCTTGAATCTGAGCCCTCAAATGATTCTTTGAAAAACTCTCTCCACTCCTCACTCCCTATCTTCTAGCTGGCCGCCACCCTACGCTTCCGAAACCTATTCATTATCTTCCAGACGTCCCCCTCTGTCTTAGCATTTGCTAACTCCTCTTCCAGATCTTTCTCCTTTTCCTGTTTTTTCTTCTTACACATAAATTTAAACCCCTTCCTCGTTTCTACGTACTCCTGCCTTTTTGCGTTACCCTCTTTCCACTTCATGTACTTCCTCTTTACCTTCCTTTTCATCTTTTTACATTCCGTATCCCACCACGGCTTCATCATCGCTTACTTCTTCTTTCTGAATACCTTCATTTGTACACACCCCGTCACCTTCTTTTTCAGACCCTCCCATATCTCTTCCACCGACTCCCCTTCAAAGCGTACCTTTCCTAACTGCTCCTGATACTTCTCTATCGCCTCCCTCGTCCAGGTCACCCTCTCCCCTATCGAGACTTCTTCCCGACCTTGCTTTCCGCCACCCTCCCTTCTTATCCACAGTCTTAATGGCTGATGTTCTGATTCCACCCTCTCCTCTACTGCGAATTTGTCCATCTCCTTCCATCCTTGCATATTCATGACCACATAGTCTACCACCGATACCCCCACCTTACTTACATATGTGTATACTCCCTCTTCGTTCCCAGTTGCCATACCAGTTACTACCGCCAAGCCTCTGTCCTCCATCCAGTCCCTTAGAATCTCCCCCACTTTATTTATAATCTTATCCTTCGATTTCCTTTCGAAGCTCTCCCCTTCCCTGTAAAGGCTCCCTTCCCTCCCCGTCCTCGCATTAAAGTCCCCTCCCAGTACCACCATACCCTTCTCTCTTTCGCCTTGCAAGTCTTCCACCCTTTCTTTAATTCTTTCTATCCCATCCTTATTGTACACCAGTGGTCGGCACGCTCTTGCCCAAGGCAGGCTACCCTGCCCAACCTGCCCAATGACCTACTTTCTGGGCAGGTACCTGAGAGCTTGGGCAGACCGATCCTTTCCTCAGAAGTCCTTTGTTGGAAAGTAGGACAAATTGACAAAATGTAAAAATCGTTAATTTTACAATCAGCGATTTGAAAATGATATTTTTGGAATCTGCGAGTTTTTCCGATTTCAGCGATATGTAATTTGTCTATAAAGGTTGCCAATTTGAGAAGCATTTAGTATTAAATTGAATATTAAGCTGAAGTTTTTTGATATTAAAATCCTGCAAATTTTCAACTTTCTTAGGCAAGTAATATATAATTGGAATCGAAAAATTCGTAGATGCTAATTATACTATTTTGAAATCGCTAGTTGAAAAATTAAAAGTTTTTAAATTTTCTTACTTTGACCTGCCTGTGGACAAAGGACACCCGTCGGGGTGAGCGCACCCGCACTGAGATCCGTGAGCAGACCGGAAAGTAGCAGAAAAAATTAAGCTGGGTCGGGCCTGACCAGACCTGAAAAGTGAGCAAAAAGTTTGCCGACGACTGTTGTACACTGTAACAAACTTACACGTTACCCCTCCTATTTTTACTTCCCTCATTTGCACTCCCTCCCCCTCTTCTTCTCCATGAACTTCTTCCTCCAATCCATCTCGAACCCCCGTTATAATTCCGCCACCAGCCCTTCCTTTCTTCATCACTCTGACCGCCTCCTGGAGTCTCCACCTATACCCCCTTGGCAGCTTTGTATGTATTCTATCCCATTCCTTTCTATCTACCCACGTCTCTACCAGTCCCAAAACATCAAATTTCTGGATATACGTCCAGAACCCCTCACCCTTTTTCTTTACCCCTGCTACGTTCCAGTACAGCACCTTCACTACTCCTCTACCCTGCATTACCCCCACCCCCTACTTCCTACGAAACAAATTCCACTGCACTTCCTTCAACGCCTCTTTCTCCTCGCCCCACACCTACATTTTCTCGTCTACTTTTATTTTCCGATATCCTACCTTCGCCGATCTCCCTTCACTCCTCTCCCTCCTAGCCTTGTCGTATAGCATTCTCTGCACATCTCCTTCCTTTCTCGTCAAATCGTGATCGACGAAAACTCCATTATCTTTTATGCTATTCTTATTTCGCATTATACCCAACTTTTCTTCTCAGCTCTCCAACTCCACAACCGCCTTGTCCTTTCTCCCCTCCAGCTTAACTTTCCCTACCATGCCTTTAACCCACCCCATGCTCTGTAGCAGCGCTTCCACGCCCTCCCTTTCTTCCCCGCTCTTTAACTTCAACCCTCTTATCACAATATTATTTCTCCAGTCTGCTTTCTTTTTTTCTCCATGCTCAACTCCATTACCATAATCCTTTTCAAATCCGCCCTCTCCTCCTTTTGATTCCTACGCTCTCCCACTTTCTCTTCTATCACATTCTCTACCTTAAACCTTATACTCTCTCCCTCAGCTCGATCACCTTCTTTTCCCATTTCTCATCTCTGATTCTCAAGTCCTCCCTCATGCCTTCCATCTGCTCCTTAGTGCCCCTCACGTCCTCCCTCAGCCCCCTGATCTCACCTGACAGCATCCCGAGAGCCTCCTTCTCTGACTTTGACTTCATTTTCTGGGGAGGGGGGGGGGGGGGCGACTTACGTGTTCGCCCGATTTTTTTAAACGGACACTCTACCTCGATTTTCTTCGAACTCTCTTGGCTTTCTCTCTTCCTCTTCAAGTATCCCCCACGTTACTTGCGCTAGATGCTCTCTTCCTTACCTTCTCGCTTCCTTGGTTCCCACCGTTCCGCCTTCTCCCTCTCCCCGACGCGGCGCTCGACATCGGACCACGCGCTGTTGGCCGTCGTGGCAAGTAAAAAATGTCCTTCCCGTCAATTTCACTACCAGCACTGCCAGCACTCTCACTGCTCACCTCTCGCTCTGCCGCCGGTAACTGGGACCACTCTCACGTAACATCCCCCAACTCTGCGAGAACCACCCTTGACTGCTCGATGGCCCAAGACTCCTGACCACAAACTCCCCCGCTTCCTTGCCAACCTAACCTCACTTTCTCTATCTTGCTAAATCCCACCTCACACATAAGTTGGAAATGACTTTTTATCTCCCCAATTCACCCCACAAAACCCTACTCACCTGCTAGGCTTCCACCCCCACACTCCACTCACACCTTCCAAACAAATTATCAGAATCTGGGTTAAGAATAAAAACCTGTAAGTGTGAATTCTTTAAAAATAGGATGAAATATTTAGGCCATGGAATATCTAAAAACGTGAATTCATACTTCTCATAGGAAAAATCACATTATATTGTAAGAACATACAAAATGTCGCAGAGAAATTTAGATCTATGTACAATTGTGTTGGAAACAGCGAATTTATTTGGACTAAGCAATATAAAAATGCGTTTGAATCAGCAAAAACAAAAACAAGGCTCTTGCGACGTATTAATTGAATATATTCCAACATTATTTACTTTTAACAAAAGAAGAAGAAATGTCTATAAAAAGTAAAGAGTATACGCACTTACATTATGTTATTAAAAGCAATTTGTCTTATTCAGATTACAAAGTCGTAGCAAGAGAATCGATTAATGATAAAACCTTATCAAACTTATGGTGGCATAGGATCGGTACGGATATTTAAAAATCTAGCGAAATCATGTAAAACCTGTTGTGAGAATCAAAACAACCCTCGAAAAACTACATTAATTCCATGGAAATGGCCTGATATATAGCCGATGGCATAGAATTCACACTGATATTACGGGTCCATTTTTGAATCACATGTTTCTGTTAGTGATTGATGCACATTTAAAATGGCCAGGAATATTAATTATAACAAAAATCGCAGCAGAAGTAACAATTGAAGTTTTTCAAGTACTTTTTATTAATTACGGATTACCTTGTCACATAGTAACCGAATCAAGCACACAATATACTAGTAAAGAAATAAAAGATTTGTTAACCAAACATGGTATTAAACATACTTCTGCTCCATCAAAACATCTAGTGACAAACTGTGCTGCGAAAACTTCTGTCGAGACATTAAAAAAAGTGTAAAAGCATTAGTTAGGGATAGAAAAATGTAAAATTGCCAATAGAACATTTTTTATTTTATTATCGCACATGAAAATATTCGACAACTAGTCAAACTCCAGTAAAACTTATGCACAAACGCACAAACGCATCAAATTATATTTAGAAAGGATGGTGGAAAAGCTGAATTCGAAATTGGAAATAATGTTATGGCATTAGACTTTAGAAAGTACCCGGAAAGAAGGGGTTGTGCTTAAGATATCATACAGGCATTTCAAAATGAATTGATGAGAATGAACAATTTTATTATTTCAAATGATTGTAAAGCTTCGCAAGGCGAGTGGCATTGTAAAACTTCGTAAATGGAGAAATTATTATAACACTATGTCCAAAACTTCGAGAGGATAACTGATTATTAAATAACAAAAGGGTGTAGTATATGTGTATGTTAGATTACGGATGAGGGGTGAGTTAGTATGTGAGAGCCGTCACAGTAGGAGCACCAGTCACTTGGTTCAAATACATCAGCCGTGTGCAGTTCAGTTGGTATTTGTATCAATGAATGTAAAGATACTAAGAATTACCATGTGCTTCCTTGAGTTCCCTACATCCTCTTCAAGACATATTCAACATCATCCAACTACCAATTTTAAATGAGATATGTATTCCGTTAGTAGAAAATCATGCCCGAAATAAGTAGCTGAAGTGACGTAAGGTTGTAACCTCCGTTCCACCACCAGCAAACTTCGGTCGCTTGGAGTAAGGCATGAAGTAAAAGCCAAAACCAATGGAGTAATAATTGTTGTGTGTTGTATACTGGCCCCAGTCTCTCCTGCGTTTGAGTCGTTGAAGTAAAAAGATACTTAGATTTCCCAAAAGTATCCATGCGAAGAATTGTGGAATCCTTCAAAAGTATACCTATATAAAATTCTACGCGTATGACCTACAGGAAATAAAACAGGACCCTACGTAAAATCCTATATAGGCTACTTAATAGGGAATTACATGAATTCTCATTCAGTTTCCTCAATAGATTCCTACACAAAAACTTATATAGGAATTTATATGCTTTAATATGACTTGCCCTATATTATTTCCTAAATATAAACCTTCAAACCATATACAGTAAGGCCAAATTGATATAAAATATAAAATCCTATGATCCTCGTTATAGCCATTCCTATAGTTTTCCATATAGTTTCCTATATAGTTTCTTATCTCATAATTTATTTTTCTTGTTTTAAGAAGGTCGTCTAAGTTTGTAAAATAAATGCCTAGAAACTTGTAAATATGTCCATTATATACAATCTAAAAGGATGTCATACAGATCAGTTTATCAAAAATTTGGATATTCTTTAGAATACGAAGATTATACGCATTTGGATCACTGATTTGGATAAACATTGTGACAAGTAGAACCTTGAGATATAGCGAAAGACACGCGTTCGGCGTCACACACAAGGAAAGTGGCCCCAACTTGAAGAGCTCTATACAACGTGGATATCCATTACTATGATAGCAATAAGTCTTGTTGTGTTCCTCTTACGTTCAGTGCTCTCAACCATGGCCTGGAGCACTATTGCGAATGGGTCAATAGGAGCCTTGTCATTGGCGGAGGATATAGAATTAAGAGAAAAGCTATTTATATTCAAGACGCGAACTTTGAGAATAAATTTTTCAAAACTTCTAACCACTTACACTAAATAATTCGCTACGAATCGGGAGGATTTGGTTTAAAAACAATAAGAAATAGCCGACTGCTCGATAATGTGGAACAGTGCGGGAATAACACGTGAACTATAGGCGGTGATAACGGCCATACTCCTTTTACTTCTTCTTTTCTTCCTCCACATTAAAAATTTCGGAAACCTGCATGAAGAGCAAAACTATGCGAGGGTGTCAACCAGGGGAACTTCACCAAATACCACCTGGACAAAGACCTTTTGATGTTGCCCACATGAAGCATGTGGGTCCGTTCAATCTTACGTCTCGAGGAAATAAATATGTACTCGTGATAACGGACAATCTGACAAGGTTCGTACGTCTGGAAGAGAATAGAGATACGAAAACAACCGGAGTAATTCGCCACGTTGAGAATTTCATCCTGGATTTTGGAGCGCCCAGTCGTCTAATGACTGATCGAGGGACATGTTTCACGTTCCATGTGTTCGAGATCTTTTGTGAAAAACTCGGTATAAAACATTTTCTCACTTCACCACAACATGCCCAAGCTAATGGACAAGTGAAACGAGTCAACGACACTCTGACATCTATGATGATCGCCGACCAAGTGGACTCGCAAAACCGAAACAGGGATCAACAAATGCGAAGAATGGCTGGAGATCTAAATAAAGCATTTAATACAACTACTGAGAAAGCTACTTTCGAGCTCCTATACGGATTTCAACCACGACACGATGAAGTGTTTTTAAGTAAACTGACCACTTCTAAGGTTTATGATCGCCCAGAATAACTTCAAGATGAAGCCCGAATTTGATCCATAGAAGAACAGGCCAAGTACAAATGCCGCTACGATAAGAATCGACTGAACAACATAAGGTACGACATCGGCGTTATTGTATTTATGAGTCAAGCCGGTATCAGCTGGAGAGTCCACCAAACTCCAAGAACGATTCTAACGTTCCTTGGTGGTTTACCGTATTTAGCCGAATGACACTTGTTGCGTTATGGACCTATAGGCGGACAAGCAGGGTCGTAAATATGCTAACACGGCTCCTGTCAGCCCGTTAAAGGTCTGGGAACCAGTCCTGGAGGATGACGACTACAAAGAAGATAACGTGGCAGAAGATCACTACAATAATGAATCCGTAATAGGTGTAGCCGAGTTGCAACGTGACGTCGACACGAAAGCACAACCAGCACTCCTGGAAAAGACTTTGTTTCAAATGAAAAACGTGTTAGACCAAAAAGACAAACCCAATTACCTTTACGTTTTGGTGACATTCAATTTGTTTAGGTAACCCTTCATGGATTTTTGTATCTAAAATTACGTTTGCTGTGCCCTCTGGTGACCGTGTAGAATATTAAGAGGGAGTGAGGAAAAGAGGATTGGTGTGTGTTGAGCATGGAGCGATTGCCGAGCAAGCACGCCTGAGACTGCAATAATTCTTTTGAACTTTTTATCAATACACTAAATCTTTCAACCATTAAAAATTAGTTCACCAGTTTCTTTTTACTCCCCGATTAGGTTTAAAAGATTTTTTCTATCACGATGCTTACAATTTTGGTTTTAATACCACAGAGTGGTCAAGTTGTGTAAAGTGATTGATAATTACAATTTCTTGTGTTTCCCCTGAGTTCTTAGACGTAGCTGATTCCGAATAATTCAAGAGCAGGGTGGCTTGTTCCGTTTTTATTTGCAATCAATTGAATTAGAGTCAATACATATGTTTTGTTTGATGGCTTCTGTGGACGCTACGAAAATAGTTTGAAGCTTCGATGCTCCAGGGTGGAAATTTCCATTTAACTTCCTCAATGCTCAGTGGGCAGTATTTTTAATGTGAATTGAATTTTAAGCTTCGAATCTTTTTCACTTGCTTTATGAATAGGACCTTCAGGACTCTACGCCACTCTCCAAGAAGGCTGAGCTATGGTGGTGAATTTTTAATTTAAATTCTTTATATATTTTTTAATATGGCAATGTGATTTTGAAATGAAAACAATAAAACAGGGGATTTCTCTTTAGGACCCAAAAATATCCGCACCTAACTTTTTACATTAAAATTGAAATCTGCTTTACGTATATTATATACCCTACATCTTTTTGGGGGATCGCTTTGGGGGCTCAAGTTTTACAGAAAAGCAAAAGGCTACAGGAAAAGGCAGAAGCAAGCATTGTATATGGGGTCGTAGGAAAATTCAAGGGAAATTACGTTGCGATTGAAATTTCTTATTTGTTTGACTATTATATTATTAATGTCACATGACCCTTCGGGGGGGGGGGGGAGGGGGTCACATCGTCACGGTCTGTCACGAGGAAGGGGGGAGAGTCAATTTTGACTATTTTTAGAGTCACGATAATTGTGGACGGCCCCTAAAGTAACAAAAAGTGGATTAACAGAATATCAATTTTTGTTATACAAGCGTAAAAATGAACAGCCTCCTCAAATTGGATAATGGTAAACATGAAATTGCGTTAATGACTCGTTTGTTTTTTCAAGCAATTGTTCATGAAAATTTGATCAGAAAACCTTACCCCTAAAACAGTGTGAAACCTTGCTAAGATTCAGGACCGCTTTTATGAGATGCATAAACTCGACTACTTATTACGGTGGGTAATTAATTTTCCCTACCCAAGGAGAATTCAAGTTCGGACCTGGCCACGGTGAGAAGGCCGAAGAACACCCGTAGGTAGCGACGACCCGGAAGCCGCGACGAGGATGACCACGATGGGTAACACTTCGCGGTTAGTAGGGTGGATGTATCAGCGTGAATCGACTACCATACGTTCATTAAATGTTGACCCCTCTACAAAAGTGGGAAAAACTCTGTGAAAATAAGTCGCTATGAAACAAGACTAACTTCATTGCAAAGATAATTTTATTCTGCATAAATAATCTTCTCAATGGCAGTGACTAAAAAAAAATATTTCGAAAGTTAGGAAGCGGTAAAGGTTAAAAAACAGAGTCTACGGACCTGCTTTTTTGTTCGTGGCCTCTCAACTATCACATCTTTTTGAAAAATTATGAAAACGGGTTGAGTAAAATCAAATGAGGGGTCTAGGTAAAAAAGGGGGTAATAACAAAAAATTTACACGGCGGCGGAAAAACGTTCTTATTTGCCAAATACTGCAGTATTCGTTACAATCAGAAATTAATTTTTCCGGAAACCTGTGATACGGTCTCCTTGAAAATTTGAGCCAAAAATAATAAAGTGTTCCAAAGTTTTCCAAATGTTTTAAAGGTAGCTAGAGGGGTTGTCAGGTACATACGTGAAATACCCTCAGTAGAAAACCTCCACTGAACTTTAGTTTTTACCGATAACAGCCAAATAGCTGTACGTTTAGTCTTAGGGACCTCCGCTGTTAGCACCGAGCTTGACTTTGTCAAATAATTGTTCGGAAACTATGAAAAAATTTAATTTTTTTGAAGCGTAATTCCGAGTCCTACTCGGAAACAGTCGACGTGACTCAAGGGGTTCTACAGGCTGATAGCTTCAGTCCTCTCCTCTTCATTCTTTTTGTGGCTGATATTGTGGACTTTTTTGTGAAAAAAGGTATGAAGGGAGTGTGGCTGAATGCGTTTAGATCTCTAGTTATGCTTCTGTTCGCGGACGATATAGTTATTTTTGCTACCTCTTGGCACGACGCTCGCGACAAATTAAAAGTTCTAGAGGAGTATTGTGATCAGAATGGCCTTCAGCTAAATCCAAAAACAAACAAAGATCGTCCCTTTCCGCAAGGCCGGTAAGCTGAAAAAACTTCGCCCACTTAGGTGGAAAGATTCATCCATTCTTGAGTTTGTTAACACCTACACGTACCTCGGAACCCCGTTCTCGTCAACGGGTAAATTTAAAGTTGCCAAAGACCATTTCGTCAGGAAAGGGTCGACAGCAATTTATAGAGTGTGCAGTATTCTGAATAAGTCTAAAAATAATTCATGGGAAGCCATTGTCGTGCTCGGTGTACGTGTACGGTGCTGAAGTATGGTCTATGCGTTATCTTGACGATCTTAACGTTGTACAAAACAAATTTTTTAAACAATTATTCGACTGGCCCAGAAATACCCCTGCGCACTTTATCCGAGTGGAAACGGGATTAGATCAGGTGAGCATCAGAGCGTTCGAACGCACCTATAATTGGTGGATTTTTCTAACAAATATGAACGACGACAGGTTGCCTAGAATTTGTCTAAGGAGCCTCTTCGAATTGGACCAGGCTAGTGCCGCAAGTATAGAATTTAATTGGGCTTCGCAATTTAAGTCCCTACTCGAATCTATCGGCGAACTTGATACATGGAATCGGCAATGGAGTCACCCTCATGTGGTTACGGTAGAAAAGTCAAACATATTAAGTAAGTGGGCAAATAATATGTTTAGCACTGCTATTGATCGTGTGACCAAATCCAACTATAACAGCCAATTCAGAAACATAAGTCAATTAAACCTTACTGAACCTTATCTATATTTTAACTGTAATATGGGTAAAAAGCGGGTGGTTAGTCAATTGAGACTTTCAGACTCCACCAAGAGCAGACTATATTTTAGTGGTTCGGCATATGTGATTGATTCAAATCAAATTTGCAGTCTGTGTAACTTGATGGAGTTTGAGGATCTTTCGCATTTCCTACTCCATTGCCCTATCCATAAAGAATTCAGAGCACGCTACATTAAAAAATACCTAGAAGGGTCAAGTACTGACATAGAGTCTGTCGAGCGCCTTTTAATTCCACGAAATATTGACCACCTGAATGACATTTTTAACTACATTGTACAAGCGCTGAGAGTTAGATCTTTTATTATTAATGAGTAAGAGTCTGATTTTAAGTACACTGACCTTTTTTATGTACATTGATCTCTTGCGTCGCGTGCAAACATTTTAATTATTTACTTCTTTTAGATTTTATAGCTATAATTTAGGATTATTCTGATACGAGCGTAAACTCGAGACCCCCTTGTAAAAGCCAGCGGGCACATTACAAGCAGCGAAAATTAAGTGGAATTGCGCAGACTTGCTTTTTAGTGTGAATCATATCTTATTTTAGTTATTTTATATGCTATTTCTTTTGTATCTCATTTCTGAATTTGTTTAATAAATTGTATCTATCTATCTATCATTGGAAGTTTGCATCTTACTCCAGCCGTGTGGGTATTGAATGTTTGAGCTTGATATGTAGCTTGTGTGTGTAAAGGGGGGGGGGGGGTATCGCGTACCTTGGATTCGAGAAAATGCTACTGGGGGCAGCGAATGTGGTGGGTGGTCCATTTGTGGGGACGGTGATGAAGACGATGATCCAGTCGGGAGGAATCCAGGAAGATCCAGGGGGCGGGTCCTTGGTTTAACTCTTCTTCAGTTGGGCAAGGGAACAGCTAAATCGCGCTTGCGCTGTAGGTTGTCAGAGGGACTTTAACTTTTCGACTGAATGCCACGAATCAATTTATTCGAATTCGAATGACAGGTGGGGTTAGGACGCACAGGCTACGAAGGAAAGAATCATGGATGTTTGGCAAATATTATTCATGGTTATAAATACTATTTATAACCATGAATATAATTTAGCGGACATCAAATGTACAAACTCTCGTAACTACATACAGTAAACTTCCATTTATTTTAAGGTCCTTGAAACGTACCCGGACAATTGTTTTAAGGCGGGAGAGGCCCTCGCCTCTACCGCGATTTGGCAGTTTGTTTTTATCAACGACGTTCATTGGCTGACCCGGCCTTGTATCGCTAAGCAAGCAATCGCTGAGCAATTTTTTTAACTGCTTATGTGCCGATAACCACGGTCGATTTGAAATCAATAAATACCATCAATAATAATAATATACCAATAAATACACCCAAAATTTCCTAGAACTGATGGCCCACGCAGTTTCTCAGCTGAAGGGGCGAGACAGTTGCGACTCTCGCCTCAGAAGGGCCACTGTATGCGCGAATAATTATTCCAGGATATTGCGCAATAAGATGCACTCTAAGTGGAAACGGTTCAGGCGAACCCGACTTATTGCGCAGTTGAAAAAATCGCGATCCCTTAGCATGCCAGTGTTTTTCAAGTGTTTTTGTTGAAGCACCGGAATTTGCCAACTAAAACTCAATATAATAGAACCAAAAAACGGCTAAGATATTTCGTGTACTAGACTAGTGAGTGTTATGGCACGACATCAGGTCATCGAAGGATGAGTGGATGGGTATGACTGTAAGGTTACGAACCAGTGATAGTTTCTCACCTGCGAGAGCACTGCTGTCCGAAAATCGTAGTTTCGGAAAATTGGGCACTTCTTGTTTTTGACAATTGACTCTATCACCCTCGGAGCATTCGGCAGGGCAAGGTCGCGGCCAACACCGTAAGAGCGACAAATATGGCAATGAAGCACTCTTAGGGCCGCATTATGTCTGTAGAAATACGCCGTTTCCGCGTGACTGGGACACCCGGATAGTATGTGTTCTAGGTACTCAGCGTGTGTATGACATGCTCTGCACCTATCGCTGGGAACTTCTTGACATCAAATGTGGTCACGGTACACCGTCCTGGCATGCGAAAATGAATACCCTCTGTACTTTAATTAAGCCCTGATGATCTGAGGAAATCAAAAGTTTGCGCCTTCGACAAGGACTGTTTTTCTACATTTCTGTGAAAGTTTCCGTGAATTTCCTTTTCGAGTAGCTGTTGGCGGAAATTTTCTCTCTCTGCTTTCTTTACTACGTCTTTTAGAAGTAAAGCATCTAGATGAAGTAATGTACTTTCCTCAGTTCTGATATTAAAATTCAGGCCAAGGGTCTCGGCCGCCTGCTCCACGGCTGTGAAGAGGAACGCTCCTTTGCCAATCATCTCGTGTCTGCTGAACATTTTTAGGAGAGACTATCTCTGCCATTTTAAACGATATAAGCTGAATTCAGAACAATTCGATTATGAACACATTAGAGATTCAGAAGTCTGCGTCCGCCTTGACGGCGTGAAATGTATAATCGCGGAACTGCCGAATTGATATGCAAGCTCTTATGCATGTGCATGATCTTACTTGTGGCGATATCAAGGCCCCTCAGCTCGTTCTTCCTCCATTGAACCACCCCAAATGGGTAGGGTAGAACCGGGACAGCAAGCATGTTAGTCGCAAAAACCTTGTTCAATGCCGACAGATTTGAAGACCAATTCTGTCGACGAAGATGCTTCCGTCTGCTTCGGAGAGACTCCTTCACTGATGTTACATTCTGTATGCGGCTTTGAGGCATGCCCAGGTATGTATAGATGTCTCCAGTGTCAAGATGTCTAATAAGACTTATATCCACAAGCTCAGGATCATTGGGAACGCCAATAATCTTTCCTTTCTTCTGATGAACCTTGGCACACTTGTCCAATCAAAGTCCATACCAATCACTCCTGCGTACTTCTTGACGATACTTGAAGCACTCTGAAGTTTACTTTTACCAGAAGCATAGATCTGTAGGTCATTCATATAAAATACATGAGTGACCTTATGCTCGCGCTGATTAGTGTCGGCGCAGAGATAACCAGGAGAAATTTCTAGTGCGAGAGATAAAGACTGAAGTGTGATGCAAAAAAGCAGAGGGCTCATGGTATCGCAATGAAAAACTCTCCTATGGGAGGTGACATTGTTCTATGTGAATGAATCTTCAAGCTTTTCAACATACGGATGATAATTCTATGAAAGGTTGAATCTAAAGCTTTCCGGTATTCAATCCAGGCCACTGATAGGACGCGCTGATAGGCTTCTGCGTCTTTACAGATGCACCAGTCAATTAGCAGGATCTCCTGGCAGCCTGCTACATATTTTTTCGAACCACGTTGTTCGTACATCTCTCTCCACACAGGCTCAATTCTTCGAACAATCCTGTTGTTTCGGACAGCTGTGAAGGTTTTATACAGTCTGTTTAGACAAGGTATTGACCTGTAATTCTCTGGGTTGGAAAGGTTGCATTCTGTCTTACACATCCAATCTTCTTGTTCAGTTGATGCTAGCATCTTTTGGTCTTTTGATTCATCGTCGGTTTTAACCTCGATTTGAATCAGCCAAAGCACTCGCAGCACCATAAACTGAGCAATTGATGGTGCAGAGGTCGGACTCCTGAGAGATATCTACACGAAGGGAGGCATCCATTTCAGCCAGACCTTGGGGCTTAGGATAAGCCTGCATGTTAAGGTTCATCCTTGTCCTGGAATCGAGATCATCTCTCAGAAGGTGCCTGCTTTCCGCTGCCACCCATAAAGTGTGCATACGCACCATAAAGCCTCCGTGAACCAGGATAATGCTGGAATCGTAGCAGGAACAAGTCATCCTTAAGTTGACTCGTTCACTCAATGAAGGCGTTTTCTGCAGTTTGTCATGGTTTCATCTAAATTATTTTAAGCACCCCGAACTCTCGGATGATCGACACTACTTGCCGACCAATTGTCAGGTGCTCTGCGCGCTCGATCGTTTTGAGCCGCATCTACAACTTTTCGCTGGTTTGGTGGTGTCACTGTTGTTCCCACGAGCAGCTAGGAATAGGGTAAATCCGTCCTTGTAGAGCCCCGCGTGCAAGGATAAGGCTGCATATTCGGAGAGGTCGACCGGTATCCCAGAGTCACCATTTAAGACACATCACTTACATGCTATTTAGCTTTCGGCACGGTTGTTACAACTCCGTTTAAGGGTTATTACTTCGAGACCATCCCTGGACAATTGTCCGCGACTGCTTATTAATTATTGTAACCATATGTAGCAGAAACCCTTGGTACATGGACCCTCTATCCGCCACCCGAGGACGCGTTCGGTAGCTTTGCCATAGGGCCTTCGGTTTGATTCCCAAGGAACCAAAATCGAAACCGAATGGAGGGGACACTCTCTGGATTTGCCACACACACACACACGCGCACACACACACACACACATACACATACACACACAAACACACACACACAGATGTATATATATATATAATTAAGAGTTTGTAATAAGGACAACCGCTGGATTCCGCCGGGAGCAGGTACTAATCTGAAAAATTGCACCCGTTCCCAGCGAAATCGCGGTAAAATTTCAGCTGCAACCACATCTCACGACCCTCAGATAAGTGGTTCCTGTCTGCAACGGATTCAATATGATGATCTCGCAAAAGTCTCGTGCACCTTCAGGACACGGAGCGACTAAAGGACGACCGCCTTCTGCATCTTACCCCCAAGCGTCTTAGCATTTTGCTCACACGCAGGGATGCTTCTCAGGCTATTAACCAGTGAAAGCCTGGCACCTCCAAGAGCGCCGATAATCAGGACGATTAGCTTAACGTAATATTCCGGATACAAGCGTCGCAACTCTCTTACAAGGTGTTTATATCTCTCGTTCTTTTCATTCTCCTCGGCTATGATGTTTTTGTCAGCTAGATAGTGCCCGTATTCTGTCAAGAATAAGCTGCGTGATAGTCAGAAAATTTTGTTAAGTGTGTCATAACGGATCCGTAGTTCACGCGCAAACTGCCGAACCTTAGCGGTGAAAATCCTGCCAGCCTATCTTCGTAGTGAGTTGATGCATTCGTCTTTTAGTCTTATGATCAGCCGTTGGTTGCGTCTTACAGTTTGCATATGCAAAAGCACTAGTTGGGCAATAATAGAAAGGCTCATTTTAATGAAATTAAAGGTTAGTGGTTGGAAAATCAGGCGGGGTAATTAAAGTGCTTACTTTGAATGCGTTAACTGGGCTCAGTTCTTGAAGCAATTCTATTTTAAAGAAACAAATAATAGCGTTATTAGAATAAACAAATACATTTTAATAATTGTACTAATGTATTAATTTATATTCCAATGTTTGCGATGGATCGCATGTATGTGCATTCAATTTAATTCACTTATTAATAACATAGCCCCACCAAAAAAAAGTAGGTTGTCCGACGGACAAGAGTAGTCACATCCTATGGATTTGGGGTCGCTAAAACCGAATCCAAGGTCAGAATTCCGCCATCACCCTCAGATTTTTTTCTGACCTCAAAAAACATAGTTTTTTTTGCTATTTTTGGATTGATAAATATGTTAAAAAAACGTGTTTGTTTTCAGTCGCGATCGAAAATTCGGATTCAGCAGCAAAAATTACATAGAAATGGTCTTTTTTGGTTCGCTGGTCCCAATACTTTGCGGTGGGGGAGGGGCTGCACAGAGAACAATACCGTAAAACCTTGTCGAAAAAAAATTTGATGGTTCAGCAAAACAAAGTAGTCACATTCTATGGATTTTGTGTCGCTGAATCCGAATCCGAACTCAGAATCCCAACATTAGCTCTTGTTCACTTCCTAACCTCAAAAAACTTGTTTTCGTGTAGGTTTTTTGGTGACAGAAAACATGATATCGAACAATACAAGCTTCATCGATAATTCTGGAAAAGAATAATAATTTAGCGGTTCAAAGTACATAGAAATTGTCTATTTCCACAACGCCGACAACCAGCACCGAGGCCCAGAAGAGAGGGAGGGGCTCAGAGGAAACCCCAGGGGGGGGGGAGGCTGAGCCTATAAAGAGGTACAAGCTAACCCCCTGACGGTGGTGGTGGTGTACACCAACTACCCAGACTCACTGCTCGCTGCGGAGTAATTTGAGCTCTTCAGGGTGGGCACTCTGTAAAACCGCAGAGGCGCCTTTGCTGTGGTGCAAGTCAATTTGGGTAATGGTTAGGCCAGGAGCAGTAATTTTAGGTCTGCTCTCGGTTTTCAAGTGTCCCGACAGGCTCCTATTATCCGTGGCCAGCAACCCTAAAGTTGACCTGCCCAAGGTGGTAAAAGGGCTTGTTATTGTTAGGACGCTGACCTTAGTGAAGGGTTGAATCCCTCCAATTGCTGAAGAACCACAAACGCGTCTTCCAGCTTATCTGGGTACCACTCCGTAGCCCTCACTATCTTTTGGAGCAACTTAACCCCACATACTTTCAGGTCTGCGTCTCCCCAGGACCTTGTCTTGGCCACTGTATTATGTAGCCAAGCTTTAGCCGCTGAGTTGGCTACGACATATACGAAGACCCCTCCCCTACAGAAGGAAGTCTCGAATTTTGGCCATTGATCTGAGGACACTCCTTCGAGCACACTCCAGGTAGCCTCCCTGAAGAGCTCAAACTGCTCCGCAGTAAGCAGTCAGTCTGGGTAGGTCGTGTCCCACCACCATCACCGTCAGGGGGTTAGCTTGTACCTATTCATAGGCTTAGCCCCCCCCCCCCCACCTGGTGGGGTTTCCTCTGAGCCCCACCCACTCTTCTGGGTCTCAGTGCTGGTTGTCGGCGTTGTGCAAATAGACAATTTCTATGTACTTCGAAAGGCTAAATTTTTATTCTCCGTCAGAATTTCCCAACAAGCTTGTATTGTTCGATAGCATGCTTTCTATCACCAAAAAATTTACGCGAAAACAAGTTTTCTGAGGCTAGGAAGTGAACAAGAGCTCATTTTAGAATTCTGAGTTCGGATTCGAATTCAGCAACACGAAATCAATAGGATGTGTCTACTCTAGTTTGGCAAAACATCAAATTTTTTTCGGCAAGGTTTTACGGTATTGTTCTCTCTGCAGCCCCTCCCCCACCCCAAAGTATTGGACCCAGCGGACCAAAAAAGACCATTTCTTTGTATTTTTTGCCTCTAACCTGAATTTTTGGCCGAGATTGAAAAAAACAGGGAATTTTTATACATATTTTTCAATGCAAAAATTGCCAGAAAAACTTTGTTTTTTGAGGTTAGAAAAAAACCTGAGGGAGATGGCGGAATTCTGACCTTGGATTCAGATTCAGCTACCTGAAATCCATAGGATGTGACTACTCTTGTCCGTTGGACAACCTACTTTTTGTGGGGCTCTGTAATGATTGAACAACAAAACAACAATTTTCTTAAAAAAGCTATATTTTATATAAACAGTTTCTTTCCTTCGAACAATTGCATTATTTAAAAATAATAATTTTGATCCAGGCAATTTTGATTGGTTAAAAAATTACGAAAATCATACTCTATTACCACATTAATTTAGTGGAATAATTAAATAATTTTACTCGAGTTCTTTTCCTTCAAACAATTCTTTTGATTGAAAAACTTTTGTTTTGAACAATGTGACAAGAAAAATGCCCTACGCCTCTGATAACTCTTGACTGCGGTTTTTTGCTTTTGTTTCCAACATCTGGTGAAAGGTCTGAATAGCGAACTGGAACTGAACAGTAAGGTGGGCCGAATTACACGAAAGTTTCCGAATCGAATCGTAATAACGCGGAAAAGTTGCTACTCGCCGCCCTGATCGCAATGATTTTTTTTAATCGGACCATATCTTCTGGTCGCACGTTGCGTTCAATGTTTCGAAAAATCGTTAAAAATTGAACACGTTTTGGGATTTTTTCTTAGAAAGTTATAGTGATCGAGTTTCGTTCAAAATCGGTGTTAAAAGCGTTAAAATATATCATGTTTAGAACAGTCTTACGTAGATGTTCATCAGCCGCAATATGATGGGAGGGGAGGGGGGGGGGGGGGTGAGCTTCAGCGACGGTTGGCCAATGGCCAAGCTAGGTGGGCGGCAGCCGGTTCTAGGAATTCGCCTTACCGCTGCGCGCAACATGCCAGGCAGACAAGTCGAGACGTGTCGAAAGCGAGCGAGATTGTTTTCTCGAGAGGTGACGGTGACGAGTCGCATTTTAGTGTTGATTAGAGAGGGAGTTTGATTGACAATGACGTCGAGGGCGCTCGGTCTAGAATTTCATTGTTCTTTATTTTGGACTGCTTAAAAGTATGAACAAACAGATTCTTCCTACACGGCTCATCATAGGTACAATAATCTATTGTTTTGTTGCAATCACACTGAAGGTACATTTTGCACTCGCAGGAACGTAAGTCAAATAAAGCTATTTGACAGTCAGAAATGTATTAGGTGTACTTCTTCTGGTTTTCCATGTATTTTTTGTCCCTGTTTAACTTTTTACGGATATAGTAATACTTGTCATGAAGAGTTTTGATAAGTTGTATGATTCTCGTGCGAGAGACACTTGGCAAAGATGCCTAAGTGTAAATGGACTCTATATCATCAGCAACAACATTAGCTACTGCAGAGAAGCTGACATCCTGTTTTGGACTGGTCGACGCCAGGGCTAAAGAATATCTAACATGCTGGCAGTGTAGCAAAACATCAGCATGTGAAGGAAGAATCTGTTTGTTCAGACTTTAAGGCAGTCCAAATAAAGAACAATGAAATTCTAGACCCAGCGTTCTCGACGTCACTGTCAATCAAACTCCTTCTCTAATTAACAGTAAAATGCGACTCGTTACCGTCACGCCTGGAGAAAACAGCCTCGCTCGGTTTTGACACGTCTCGACTTGTCTGGCTGGCACGTTGCGCGCAGCGGTAAGGCGAATTCCTAGAACCAGCTGCCGCCCACCCAGATTGGCCATTGGCCAACCCTCGCTGAAGCTCACCTCCCCCCTCCCCTCCCATCATATTGCGGCTGATGTACATTTATGTAAGACTGTTCTAAATATAATATATTTTAACGCCTTTAACGCCTTTAACGCCTTAGCCGACCGCACCCGCACACTGCGGACGAGGAAAGCAACCACCGTAAACGGGCTCTTTTTTACGATATTTGCCCCTCCCCCTCAACTCTTACAGGACATTCCTTTTTTACCGATTGATGGTGACATTGCTCCCTACCTTACTGACATAGGCTGAAATGATAATATAAAAAATTGCTGACCTTCCTGTTTTACCAACTGATAGTAACATTGCTCCCTACCTTACCGGCATGTGATATAATGATAATATAAAATTACTGACCTCCCTGTTTTACCGACTGATGGTAACATTGATCACTATAACTTACTAAGAAAAAATCACAAAACGTGTTAAATTTTTATCGATTTTTCGAAACTTTGAACGCAACGTGCGACCAGAAGATATGGTCTGATTAAAAAAAAAATCATTGTGATCAGGGCGGCGAGTAGCAACTTTTCCGCGCTATTACGATTCGATTCGGAAACTTTCGTGTAATTCGGCCCACCCTACTGGACAGTGCGTGCTGAGGGTATCCCTCACACCGTTCGTCCTCCGGCGGGAAAAATTTTAGAAAAATTATTCGTCAATAACGCTTTTCGTATTGATTTCACAACCTCTGTAAACAATTATATTCGTAATTTTGTTTTGGAACGTTTCAAGCTCAAATACATCGTTCTATCTTTATTGGGAGCTAAAATAGCCTGTTTCTATATAAGTAATTTTGTAAGCTAAAATTATTCACATTTTAGAATTTTCTTTTCGACTGTGTGTTTCGGCTGTACTTGCATTTTTTTAAACCGTATCCATAATTTGTCACAAACATGTGACCATTGAAAGTCCACAAACGAAAAAGTAGGTCTCTGAACCATGTTTGTTAGCCTTTATCTCTTCACATCTCATGGAATAATTTGTTTAGTCACTCTCATTACATAGATTATTTGTGCAGAATGAAATTAGCTTCGAAATGAATTTATTCTTGTTTAATAATGATTTTTTTCGTAGAGTTTTTCGCACTTTTGTAGAGGGGTCATCATTTAATGAATGTATGGTAAGCAGCGAAAACCAGGTGACTCTCAATTTCCAAAACAGCTCCCTAAGCCAAGACGTGAACGGCCAGTTCGAGGGTGCGGTGACCTATACGATGTCTCTGGGATACCGGGCGACCTCTATGCAAAAAGCATCTTCCCCTGTGAAGATGGAAATTACTGAAGGATCCTTCAAACATATTTTGTAATCTATTAGTGGGAAATCATCTGGGATTAACCCTGGCGATATTAATACCGGGGTGTCAAACCAAACGAAAAAATTACGACGAGGTAGATTCTCTGAAACGGTTAGGAGGAAGCAGCCAGGCGGGGACTTTAAAGAGGGGCCATTCTGACAGCAGCACACCGAACGAAATAAGAGAACAGAAGAAGATGGAGCTGAGAGATCCAACAGTCCCTAGTATACAGGCTCTTTAAAGTCACCAGAAAGTGGTCATAGTCGCTGAGGGGTTCACAATACCCAAACTCGAGCACCACCAGGCCAGGGCAATTAAAGCAACATTAGAGAAGGAAATCGATCAAGTACAATCTTTAGAAGTCATCCCAAGATTTGAAGATTGCCGATTCTAAAATGATACTTTTAGCGTCATCGGTTTAGACGGAGTGTTTGGATGGAGGGTTATCAATGTCAAAGTAAATAGAGCTCCGAATTTGTCTTTGGAAGCAGTGAGGAAGACAACTAGAATTTAAAATGGACACTAGGTGTACCCCTTTCAGTCTAGATTTTATTCAAAGTGAACCCTCACCACACTCAAGGAGCGTCTACTATCTCGAGCAGACGTTTGACAGCGGAATAAATGGCTTTTGCCTTTATACAAGAACTTTGGGCTTACAAGGCGAAAGTTAGAGGATTAAGTAACCAGAACAGATCAGTAATTTATGATAGTTCCGTAGAAACACCTAGGGTAGCATTTTATGTCAGAGCTTATATTAAATTTTTTGGATTACCAAGGGTCTCTTCTAGAGTTTTGGTGGCAATAAAGATTGAGCATCATTTGGGAGGCAGGTAACAACCTATGGTGATTTGTTTAGCGAACTAACAATTTTACTCCCGGGAACCACCATCTGAGGAATGTCGAAATCAGGTGGACTACTGCTGCTTTAAAGGATGGCCACTGTTCATCCGATGTGACGCTAAAGCACATCAATCGACTTCGGGTAGTAAGGACATTAACCACAGGGATGAGTGTTTATTAGATTACCTCTTAACTACTGATTTAAATTAATTGTATCAGGGTAATACACCTACCTTTGTGACATCTAGATGTCGCGAGGTAATTAATTTGAACTTATGTTCGATAAGTATTAACGAAGTGTTCAAGGGATGTCATGTATCGTCGAATACATCCCTATCCGATCATAGACAGGAATGCTTCTCTTTGACAGCCGATAGACCGTAAAATCAAAGGGATGGGAACCCTGAAGCAACTAACTGGGATTCTTAGTGGGAGGGTCTCAACAACGTGCTGGGCGCTATACCGACAGAATCAAGTCTATCGGAAAAATAGAATTTGTTGTCGAAATCCTACAAAAACATATGGACAAAGCGTATAAGGACATGGATGTACACTGGTGGAATCCTAGACTAGATGATCTGAAAAAAGGACACTCGACACCTTTTCAACAGAGCTAAGAAGAATGAGAAATGGGACTGTTACAAAAATACATATTTGGTTGCTTTTATGCAAGGTTCATAAGAGGTCCTAGTTTACTTATATTATCATGCGTGTGTAGGTCTAAGGTAAGGTTAGGTACAAAGTTAGAAACGAGCTTTGGTGGCGTCAAGCCGTTTGAAAACCTGGCATTGCTAGACAACTGAAGGTGTTAATATAGCCTTCACGTGAAATGGCTGAGATGACGAATTAAATCCTTGAGCATCTACTGAGGAAACAATTCCCGGGCTCGGAGTTGGATTACTTGAATAAGGGGGCAGTCGTTGTATCATACCCAAATATTCCCCGCATTAATTCAAGGACTTTAGTCCATGGTCGGTTCATTGTGCGGCATCTTTCGGGCATACTTAGCTTTATGTTACCCCGGTAACATGGAGGAAAGTTAAGGCAATCTTTATTCCAAAGCCGGGCAAAAATATTTACTATCAGACAAAAACCTTTAGACCGATCAGCTTGACTTCGTTTATGCTGAAAAAAAAAAGAAAAATTAGTTGAACTTTACTTGAAAGAGGAAATCCTAATGGAAAAACCTCTTCATAAAAATCAATTTGACTCTCAAAAAGGCAGATCTACCGTAGACGCTCTCTATATGTTTACTTACAGAGTTAATAATATAATTTGGTAGGGCAAAGTAGCAATTGCAGCATTTTTAGACATGGAGGTAGCAGGAGGATGCATTCCATGTTGAAAAGCAGAATGGTATATACTTCGCTACATGGTAATGGAGTGAAGGCAACATTTTTAAGGGGATATCCACAGGGAGGAGTTCTTTCATCCATCCAGTGAGCGCTTGTCATTGATGACCTGATTCGTGTTTTAAACGAATCGGGTTTCTACACTCAAGGTTATAAAGATGACCTGGCGATCCTCGTGACAGCGAAGCATGAGGGCATCTTAGTGAAACTCATGCAATCAGTCCTCAATAAAATAGAGCAATGGTGCTGAAACCGTTGTTTGTCCGTTAACCCGGACAAGACGGAACTCACACATTTTATCAGAAGATGGAAACTTCCTCACCTTAGAAATCTTAAATTCTACGGTAGGGAAGTATAGTTTTAAAAATCAGCGACATATTGAGGAGTAAGATTTGACCCTAAATTAACCCATAAACTCTATGTTGACGCAATGGTAAAAAAAGGCTAAGAGGGCTTTCTGGGTCTATAGATGAGTAATAGGGAAAACCTGGGGCTTAAGCCCTAGGATTACTAACTGTTTATATACAATGATAATCAGACCCACAATAGCATATGCACCAACGATCTCGTTGCCATGGACTGAACTAATCAGTACTATTAAACTACTGGAAAGCCTCCAAAGGTTTTTCTGCTGGTCGGTCACTGGTGCTGTAAAAATAACAACAACAGCAGCTCTTGAGGTCATTCTGGACATCTCGCCTTTGCACCTTTTCTTAAGGTAGATTCTGGCAGCGGAAGTCTATAGGCTTCTAGTAGGGGGCAACTTTAGTGATGTTGATGTGACAGATTTTGAGGATGCAATAGTATTTTCAATAAAAAAGGAATACACGATTTAGTAATAATGAACAAGTCACTTTATTTGTAAAAATATATCAATTTGACAAGGTTCACCGTAAAGTGCATATTGTGTTCTTGGAGGACCTACATGTCGAAAGATTCAAAGTCGCAGCGTCCCTGGTAGAAGAACAAGAAATGGGCCTAAGGCCTGTCGCCCCCGAATGGCGAAAAGTCAAAATGCCCTAACTTGTGCGAGTTGTAAGATAGAAAAATGACATATTATATTCCGATTTTGACGCCACGGCTACCCCCTGCTAGGGATTACCCAATTAGAGATAAATTAGGAACATGATAATGTAGGTAATCTCTCTTTTTTGGTTCATTCTTTGGTTCTAAGTGAAAAATACTAATGGTTATTTCATTCTAATTGCATACCCACAACATACGTGCATACAAATCGAACACGAGAGAAAAAAATTACAGAAGAAACTAATTTTTTGGCGAAGCACTTTGCACAGGGCCCTGTATTTGGGTAATTTTCGAAACACACATGAAACACTATATAGAAAACGCAAGAAACACAGGCTAACCAGCCTGAAATCGATCGGTGAATCTGACTTGTCTGTCAGACCTTGTTTTGGTTGCTTTCAAGTTTGACGTTTTCTCTAGGTCGTCACGTGTCGGTTCCTCACGACATGGCTTGGGTGCCCCTGCTGCTGCGATTCCTCTTCCGCGATGACGTAGGCAAGTTTCAACCTGTCGATTAACACAGTGATGTTTTTTTTCCGTTCATGATACTTAAAATGTTTTGTCGAAACGGCTGGTAACTTTAAATGGACCGTTATAAGGCATCTGTAAGGACTTCTTCATTCCCTCGTGGTGTACAAAAACATGGTCGCAGTTCGCACGTTCCTGACCGACAAAAGCCTGCCTCTTTCCGTGGCGTTTACCAGGCACTGATTTTAGGTTCTGGAAGTGCCTCTTCATACCTTTCACGAATTGTGTTGTCACCTGAGAGTCTGCTCCTATGCACGGTGCCAAAAATCAACTTGGCGATCGTAGAGATTCGTCGAAGACGAGTTTCGCTGACGTCAATTTGAGGTCGTCGCGCCATGCCGCTCTGATTCCAAGTAGAACGGTATTGAGTTCCCATTAGAGTATTCAATTCTTTGAACAACTGGGACTAAAATTGTCTAACCTGGTCTGCCGTGATGCGCAAGGTTACTTTAAATCTGGCAATCCACTGATTGAAAAATGTTTTGGCGACGGTGTCAGCGTTAATTTTCGTTCCGGATTGGCTTCTGACAAGGTCAGTATGGATGTGCTCTGCATTCGGCTTTGATAGGCGGCTAAACGTTTCATTCAGTCTCGAGTATCGTCGTAGCCTTGATTCCTGGATGTGATAGCTAGTGTAGGAAATTGAAGGCTGTTCGTCTCAAAGGTTCCCTGACGAACGGTCGAGCTGTGGAGAAAGATACATCACTCATCACTCAAAAGTACATCTGCTCCTGGAAGAAATACCTGCTTCAAATGTAGAGATGTTCCTGCCTGAAGATGATCCTTGAGGTCTTGATCTGCTTTCTGCGATTCCGCCAGTGTTGAGAAATTAATGCTGTTCGAAATGGCCTCGATCCGGGGGAGGGTGTTGGCCATGACATTATCACTTCCGAAGATGTGGTTGATGAAAATAGTGGAATCACGACCTGGAATTATGTGTAGAAGGCATGTTGCTGCCTTGTAAGTAGCCAGCAATTCTTAATCGTAGGCTGCGTTGGTGAGTTTCTTGGAAAAGGAAGCAAAGTTTTGCCACTCGTTGTCCACTCGTTTTTGGAGAGCTGCACAGACGCAGAAATCCGAGGCATCAACAAAGATGGACGAAGGAGCTTCAGGTGCTGGAAAAGCTAGCAAAACAGCTTCTGCTAGACACTTTTTGCACGCTTCGAAAGCTTGAAGAGCTTCTGGAGTCCAGGAAACAGGCGTCCGGCCTTTTATGTTGCCATGAAGTAGGTCGTTGAGTGGAGCTCGCTGTTGTGCTGAATTAGGAATTGCCAGTCCGTGACAGTTGATAGTACCTTAAAAACCACGAATATCTTTTGCAATTTGTGGTTGAGGATAAGTCAAAATGGCTTCGAACTTTTGTGTAAGCGGCTTAATTCCGTGTGGTGTCACCTCATGTCCTAGGAACTTCAAATGAGGTGCTCCCAAGGTACATTTTGCGGGATTGGCGAGGATGCCGTACGCTTTCAGCTGAACAAAACCTTGACGAAGATTCTGTTATCTCTGAATTCTGCTTCAGGAGTTCGTGCCATTTTGATGATACTTCTTGCATGGCATGAATTCCCAACCACATGTCTTTGCATGGTTCTCCTTTACCGTTGACGGAGAGAGTAGTGAGATTGTCCGCGAGCTGCTTGTTTCGGATGTGCACTAAGAGTCCGTATTGATGTAGGATATCTACCCCGAGGATGAGTTTGTTGACACCAGCCATGAAGAAACGCCAGTCGAAATTCCGCCTGAGTCCGAGATCCAAAGAGAAGGTCCTTAATCCGTACGTCGCAATTGTTGAGTCTTTGGTCGCGAATAGTGTATAGTTGTTTTTCGATCTTCGTCCGTTAAGTAAAACGCGAGGAAAAACGCAAAGATATGCTCTGATATCGACCAAAAATTGTACTTTCCTTGTTTTGTCGGGCACGAAGAGGCGGCGAGACTTCGGGCAAAGGTCACTGGCCTCTACCAGTGCCCACCCGATCCGTTTCCCGGTGTATACGTACAAGGTTGGTTGCACAGTTTTGCAGCATCCCCGAAACGCAAATGGTAAAATGACAAATGATTTTGTGCCAATTGCATCGGTGAAGCCGATGCTTGCGCTATGTGACTTTTCGGTTTCAGGGTGGGAACAATCGCGTCTGCGAGTTTCGCGTTTAAATGACAAAGGAGCTAAGATTGTGTTCGATCTCCTATTTCCTTGTGTTCAAGGAGTCGTCGCTTTTTTGATCCTGTGATGCCCTAAGTCGGCTGATGATCTGTGTTTTTAAATTTGCCTACGTTCTACTAGCGTCCCCTTCGGACAGGGTTGAAATGTCACGTAGTTCCGCCGCTTACTTAGCGTCCAAATTACACTGGTGGAACGGTGGCAGTCATGATAGCAAGGCTTGGAAGGTTCGAAGACACTGCACGCACTATCGAAGAAAAAAGATCACTCGAAAGCGCTTGAATATTACTGCAATGGGGGGAGTGAGAAGGGAGAGCACTGAGGCAAGTAACTTTATTTGTAAAAATATGTCAATTTGGCAAGGCGGGGTGCGACACGGTTCACGGTCAAGTGCGTACTGTCTTCTTAAAGTTGATATATGTCCAAGGGTGCAACGTCGCAAGGTCCTGTTAAAAGGACAAGAAAAGGGCCTGAGGTCCCTTCGTTGCCGAACGGTGGAAAGTGAAAATGCCCTCAGTTGCCATGCATATCTATATGATATCACTAAGCGCATGCTTCGCGAGGATAATATTCTCGCCATGCAAACTGATGTTATGTTGAGGAAATCATCTTCATAAAACCCTTCAAGGTCAACTTACCTACAAGAAAAGAATGGTTGGATGAAGAGAGAAGAGAAGAATTTTTTACACCAGAAGATCTCGTTTAGTACGCAGACAGCTCTAAAGACTTCTTAGGAACAGGGGCTGGAATCTATGAGAAGGAGCCCAGGGGTGAGATAATAGCACTGGATACATTCCCTACAGTTTTCTAGGCCGAAATAATAGCTATTAAAGATTGCCTGAAGGAAATTTGTAAGTAGGCTTACGAAGGCCAGCGGATTTTTTTCTGTTAGCCAAAGAGCATTTAAGGCTCTTACATCTAAAGAACTTACTTCCAGAATAGTCTGGCTGGTGCCTTAAAAATATTCTGAAGATTATTGGTAAAAGCTGGGTCAGTCTCATTTGAGTTCCCAGCCAAATTGAAAATGAACCAAAAAAAATGGTGTATTTCAAAAATATCATATCTGGTACATGTAATGAGAGAACTAATGAACTATTGAACATGGAAAGAAGGCAGATTATTATCGTAGTTTTTTCCCTCGAAAGAAAATACCTGGGGGATTATATTCTCGAACCAGATGAATTTCATGACGTCTCCTGCAAATAAGTATACGCCTTCATGGTAAAAACTGACATTATGTTTCACAGCAGTGCTATGGGCAATGGCCCCGGATAAACGACAACGACCTTTGCAGATAGCCGATGATGCCCACGTGAGAAGTACGACAACAAAAATCCACCAAAAAGTCTTTCTCAGAATGGACAAATTAGCTGAAGCTAATACTGCTTCCCCGATTTTCTCCCCGAAGACGTTAATCTCTGGACTTTGACCTGTGTAGTATACGAGAAGGCGGTCTTCCTGCTTAGCGACAATAGAAGTAACGATACTTCGGTACGCCTGAGTAAGACTCGCGAGCGTATCGCACAGCTTCAGTTTCAAATTGAAACGGCGAGACGGCATTCATCTAATGGTCAGTGCGTGATTCCTTACATAACATCAAATCAAAAATTCACTCCAAAAGTTAGGGCACTTGCTCGAAACTTAAGGAAAGCAAATCACACACTGAACAAGTGTAAACTGTTGACCATCAAGTCACACTAGAAGCAAAAAATAAGATCTCTTTCAGCAGACAAAGACTACCTTGAAAGACGAGTAAGTGGATTTAGGAAATTCCACCTTTTCTACTCATCCTTCCCGTTTGTTCAATGGAACGTCATGTTCCATTAAAAACCCGTCTAGTCGAGAAGAGATTCAAGTCTTCTCGGAGCAAGTATATGGAGATACTTATTACCTAAATAAAGACATCTGAGATGTATCTCTCTTCCGTAACTTTTTGCAAAGGCAAAGGTTACAAGGTCCAGAGGAAGAATGTCCACTAATTACTGCTGAAGAAGTGAAGAAAGTTATCGCTAGAGCTAAGAACTTCGCAGCTCCAGGGCTAGATGGAATCAAAAACTTTTGGTGGAAGAAGTTCAGTTCTATACACCAACATCCAGCTCGTAAATTAACTACTTTTTTAAACGGAGAAAAACCCATCCCGCAGTGGCTAGTTGAAGGACGCACGGTACTGATCCGCAAGACAGGAGATTCGACAAGTCCAAAGAACTACAGGCCCATAGCTTGTTTGAACAGCAGCTACATGCTACTCACCGGCATCCTCAAAGAGAGGATATTATCATCTATCGAGCTGGTGAGGAGTGCAATAGTTGAATAACGTGAATGCAAGAGATGACTGGAGGTTGCAAGAAGAACATGTTAAGAGACAGGTGTATTGCCCAAGGACTCGATCAGGGATCGACGCATTCTGTTCATGGCTTGGATTGACTACCGTAAGGCATTCGATAACACGAACCATGAGCTACTCATCAAGCTCCTTAAGTACCTGGAGGTGCATCCAAAAGTAGTGAGATGCATAAAAGAGCTCATGCTTTTGTGGCGGATAAGATTTGTCATAACATCTGACAAAAGACAAGTGACTACCACCTATATAACATATAAGAGGGGGGTCTTCCAAAGAGACCTTCGAAGTCCGATACTTTTCTGCATCTCCATCTTGCCTCTATCTATTGTGCTTCGATGCAAAAGCTCTAGGTAGCTTTGTGGCCCGCTGAACATAAGAGAATATGAAGTCAAAAACCTTTTATACATGCACAACCTTAAACACTTTGCTTCCTCGAAAGAGGACCTGAACATCCTTGTGGCGGCTGTAAATAGGTACTCAGAAGCGATTGGCATGAGCTTTGGACTAGACAAGTGTGACGATCAGGATGTTCAAATCATAAGCGGAAATACCATTCAACATCTCGGTAATGGACAAATATATATCTATCTTGGAATACCGCGAACGGGAACCCAAAATGAGCGTGTATTGAAAAAGGCCATTGAAAAAAAGGTATCGCCAAATTCACAGAAAAATATAGGCTTCCGAATCATCCGGGAAGAATAAGATTCAGGCGATCAATATTCTGTCCGTTTCTATACTGCTCTACACGTATGGTGCAGTGAAATGAAATGTCGATGAATTAAAGCAAATTGACCAAAGCACACGAAAGATGATGACAATCCATCGCAGTCTTTATCCTAGACCTTTCGAACTCTCGAATATACCTCCCTCGAGATGAAGGGGGTAGAGGCTTGCCAAGCTTGGAGTGTCTTCATCGACGAACGGTTCTGTGTACAGCCTGCTTAGTTCTAGATAGCACATTTTCTCTGATGCGACTTGTACATCAACATGAAGTCGTCAATGCTGCAGCGTTTCTATACCATGCCGCAGATAGGGCCGCATAGGAGCTTAGTCTCCAATTTGATTCCAGCGAATCATCACTAATACCTTTGGTGCTCAAAAGTCGTGTACAGGAAGCAGAACATGCCCTTCTACTAAGAGAACATGCTGACAAGCCTCTTCATAGTAAATTCTACGGCATTATACGTAGAGAAGAGCTATCGATGGGTCTGTCCAACGTGTTTCTCAAGTCTGCTGGATTGAGATCGGAGACTGAGGGATTTCTTTTTGCCTGTCAAGACGGCGTTATAGACACTTTAGTTTACCGCGAGCGCAAAATGAATGTACTTGTAGGCGATACCAACTGCCTACCGTGCAGTCTGAAGACAAAGATCATTTAGTCATTGAATTCTGCGCACCAGCCGATTGTAATATCACGGCAAAGGAGGAAGGAAAATGGGCGAAAGATCAAGCACTTCTTTTCCCGCTGAGCAGGCTGCACCAAGGCTAGAAAGCCCATCTTGTTGTTCTCATAATCAGCTGTGTTGAAGGTATGAAAGCATCATTTCTAAGCCAACTCAACAGAATGCCAGCTTGCGAGCGTCAGGCTCAGTCCATCGCGAGCAGAATGCAAAAGGCTGTTCTTCTGGGTTCACCTCATCTGGTCCGTCAACACTGTTCCTCATAGCGGTCTACAATGATTGGTAGCTCTAAAAAAAGTATCTAGAGGTGAAAGCTTCACCCTCAACTGTCCCGTTTGCAGCGGAAAGTTATTCGCGGCTAAAGACCGGACATCAAGGAACAGTGATGTACGATGTCATCTCGCGTAAATTTCCTACTATTTCTTACCTTCTAGGACAGAAGGAGCAGGAGCGGATGGCGTACGCGCTCCAGTTGCATCGGGATTGGTTGCTTTAGGGAACCATGATTGTAGCTTCCGGAGCCTACAACTTCTCATAACATAATAATAATAATAATAATAGAGGCGATTGTTCATAATAATCCAGAGGCGACTGTGGTCACCTCCAACACTCATGGCCGCTGTGTAAGGATAATAGCGGTAAAGAAAAACTGCAAACTACACCATGCTCCTAATTTTGTACCTACATCATCATCGCAAATGATTTCAAACATCGTATTAAAATAACTTATAACATCCTCACCTCATGAGTCACTTGACTTAGTCCGTGGCTATGACGAAAAACCGGGTTTACCCAAGAAAAGTTTGAACAAATAATAATAATAATAATGGTAGCTTTAAGGAAGGAAGGTAGCTCTAAAAAAGCATCCAGAGAAGACTGTTTTTTATAACATCCTCATCTTATTAATCAGCTTGACTTATTTTTAGACCGAGCCTGATGACGGAAAACCGGGTTCACCCGAATACAAGTTAAAAGTAAGAAAACATAATAATGACACTGCCCTGCCGGACACTCCGAGGGAGATAGAGTTAAGTGGGAGTTAAGATGGAGATAGAGTAGAGATGAGTCCGAGAAAAACTGTTCATTTGCTCTGACACACCTCTCCTTTCACTCTGGACTTCTCCTAGTGTCGGATAGTATCCCTATTCTGTCAACGATATGCTACCTGATGGTCAGTAGCTTCGACTTGTTGAGTGTGTGACGAACGGATCCGTAGTTCGCGCGCAAACTGTCGGATCCTGGCAGTCTCTTTCCCTGTTTCCGACTTGTTGTCGATGCGGTAGAGTAGGCGCTCCGCTTATATAACCCCTTTTCTGGAGGTTTTTAGCACGGTTCCGCAGAAGTTGATGCGAAAAGTACGAGAGATCTGAGTGTTTTTGCAGCTCAGAGCATGCATTCGCGCAATGTAACCTTCCCGTTCAGGGGCCTTACTAGTATCATAGCACTCTAGCAGGTCGTCATTGAGTCGGTCCGTCCATCTAGAAGTATTTATATTCCGCCGGTCCATCGCACTGACTCCGTCTTGAGTGGCTTCCCCAACTCTAGGGTAGTCGGCAATGTTGTCCGACCCATTGTCAGAAATCCTGCGCATTTGACTGTTTTAAACCACACTTAGTACAACCATATTTTATGTTATCATTGTTGTTCCCCTGAAGAGCTAGGGAGAAGGGTTTGTCCATCCTTTTAGAGCTCCGCGTGCAAGGAAAAGGCTGCATACTCTTAGAGATCGCCCGGTAACGGTTGTTACGCCTCCAGGAGGGGGTAAATTCCTTCGGGACAATTCCTGGACAATTGTCCCCGATAGTTTATTAATTACTGTAACCATATTCAGTGGAAGCCCTTGGTACTGGGACCCTCCAACCGTAACCTGATAACTGGCAGAAGCGTATAATGTTACTATGATTATCTCGTCTTGTTGTTACGTTTAGAAGACGCGACGATGCTTATTAAACACCTAGACTAGTTTTTACATGTGAAAAGTATGTTTTTTTCAACCAGAGACTGGCTGTGGCAAAAATAAAGTTTGGTGAAGCTTCAGGCGCAGGATTTACAGCCATTTTTCTTGTATCCGGAAAGTCATTTTCTAGTATTTTCACGATTACAACTAAATTTCAACGTTTTTAACATTATTTGTTCAATATTAATAGGAAAAAGTATGAAATCACCTTAGCTTGAAGATCGATGAAGTGTTCGAGATCCTTTTCAATAGGGTCATCACTGAATAGGGTAAAACCAGACTGATGAACATCTCGGCAGCCGATTTCCACATTTAGAGTGGCTAGAAATTCTTCTATGGTAGTACTTCCGTCGAAACTTACAACCTGGTAAGTTCCATTTGAAAAGTGAACAGGTATTGCATGTGGTAAAGAATGATGATAGGGGTTCTTCAATAAGATAGATAAAACTTCCATCCGAGACGGTTTGACTTCTCTTCCACCATTTCGTAAAGTTCTCTCTAATGCTCTCTCACAATAGGCCGCATACTTGCCACATTCAGTTCTAGTAGACAAAATACAAAATCAGTTATGTTAAATTTTATCTCGAATAGGCATGAGAATAATTCTGGACAAATAGTAGGATCAATCGCTGCCTCCATGTTTAGACTGCTAACCCCAGTTTGGAGAGTTTAGCATGGAGGTAACGAAATGTGGATAAATCTTTCGAAGATAATTACTTCTTTTGTAACAGGTACATAAACACCCCCTATTCTTGCTTATAGTGTGCTGAAATTGGCATGTTTATCATTTTTATTCTTTGTGTGTCAGCATGGTGTTTACACAACGGCTACAGAAATGCATATCCCCAAACATAATGCTTGGAAAATTTGCGCAGCAGAGGTATCTGTTTCGACCAGTTAATCAATCAAGAAATTAATAACAAACAAAAACGGATAAAATGATTGAAGAATAATTCGATTAAAAATATAAATGGAGCTTAACGGATTCAAAAGAAAATTCACTCAAACAATTAATTGGTAATCTAGGTTATTTAATAAAAAGCGTAATTTACTATGAAGAAACCTATAGCGCTTTATCTTGGCTTACCAACTTATCATCTGATTATTCATTTTGATCAATTTAGCTTTAATTTCTGTTCGTCATTCAATATTGAATCAATTATCACGTGGAGGCACACATGATAAATTCATTCATAGATTTTTGTATCACTCCCGCCATAAAGGATAATCTTTAATGATAAGCATTGAGCACATTGAGGTCTAAAAGGATAAAGTGATTTTCTTGAGATTTATTTCTTATTGGGAATATATATTCATTAAAGTGATATTGAACGGATAATTTCAATTAAAATTAGCACCCTAAAAGCCTGAGGTCTATCACAAATATAAAAAATGAAACATATTTTAACTTGGCCGCTAAACTTTACTTACGATTTTTTTGAACTACGAAACTATAGTGTCGTTCGAAACAATGAAGTGGTAACAAGATTTGAAACTCGACCCCCCTATTCTTGCTTATAGTGTGCTGAAATTGGCATGTTTATCATTTTAATTCTTTGTGTGTCAGCATGGTGTTTACACAGCGGCTACAGAAATGCATATCCCCAAACATAATGTTTGAAAAATTTGCGCAGCAGAGGTATCTGTTTCGACCAGTCAATCAATCAAGAAATTAATAACAAACCAAAACGGATAAAATGATTGTTTCGGATTAGACTCGAACATAATGATGATCGCGCATGTGATTAGGTGAACACAAAACAACTCAGATTTAAAACGGAACTATTAACAAAACTGCGTTTATTTGCAAAGTCTGCGTAGAGTTTACAATATAAATTTACTGGAATATATATAGACACACGTGACTCGTATTAAGATCTCGCGCCGAGTGCGAGGAAAAGCGTCGAGGAAAGCGCCCGTTTGCCCTGCTGGAAAGTCTTTCGGAGTGGGGGGCCGAGTGGTCAGCACGTACACCCAGAATTTGTATATGATAATACGGAAATTCGGAACAATGATTGAAGAATAATTCGATTAAAAATATAAATGGAGCTTAACGGATTCAAAAGAAAATTCACTCAAACAATTAATTGGTAATCTAGGTTATTAATTAAAAAGCGTAATTTACTATGAAGTTTTAAAACTATAGCGCTTTATCTGAGCTTACAAACTTATCGTCTGATTATTCATTTTGATCAATTTAGCTTTGATTTCTGTTCGTCATTCAATATTAAATCAATTATCACGTTGAGGCACACATAATAAATTCATTCATAGATTTTTTTATCATTCCCGCCATAAAGGATAATCTTTAATGATAAGCATTGAGCGCATTGAGGTCTAAAAGGATAAAGTGATTTACTTAAGATTTGTTTCTAATTGGGATTTTTTACTTTACTTACGATTTTTTTGAACTACGAAAATATAGTGTCGTTCGAAACAATGAAGTGGTTACAAAAGTTGGGACTTGGCCCCCCGATTCGCATTTGCTTCTAATAGTCCAAGAGCTAGCTACAAAAAACGACTCGATTCGGTGCCTAAAATCAAAGCTCGAAAATTGTAAGAAAAACATTAATACATCATGAAATGGCACCTCTGCCAGTCTGCAACCTTTGCGTATGAAAATGGCAGCCGGTTTTCCACGACGTAAAATTTGCCAAAAAAATCGATTAGGTGGCCGCGTCAAATTTGTTTAGAAACATTCTTCAGGTTTCAACTAAGAGCGGTCAAATGATGGCAGAAGTCTAGTCGCTTGGAAGACCCTTGGCAGAAGTGATTGAAAAATCCGGAAAACCCCCCCAAAAAATTGATACGGTTCCCGCGCCTACCTTTTTTCCCGACATTCTTCAGACCTTAACTAAGAGCTGTGTGTAATGGCAGAACTTTAGCATAATGCAAAACCTCGGGAAAATTAATTTAGTCGAAAATGTCAACATAATTATGAATACACGATTCCTCGCTAAACTTGCATGTTGAAGCTATCTTTATGTATGCCATTACAATTCTTTTCAAATTCTACCTCAATTTTAAAAAAATCATCGCGATACGATGAAAACTCGCTGTGAAAATCAAATTTTTTCTCGCGCGTCCAATTTCAAGCCAGTCGCTCGGTTTTTGCGAGAGAGAGCATGGCGCAACTCCGCCCCCCACGCTCTCTCTCGCAAAAACCGAGCGGCTGGCTTAAAATTGGACGCACAAGAAAGATGGTAAAAAAGCACTCTCAGGGCCGCAGTATATCTGTAGATATACGACGCTCCTGCGTGGGTGAGACACCCGTATAGTAAATGTTCTATGTATTCAGCGTGTGCATAACATGCTCTACCCCTATCGCTGGGAACTTCTTGATGTAAAATGCAGTCACGGCATACTAAGATGGAAACGACACCGTCCTTGTATGCGAAAATGAAAGCCACTGTACCTAAATTAAGTCCTGATGATCTAAGGAAAGCAGAAGTTTTGTTCCTTCGACAAGGACTGTTTCTCTACATTTCTGTGAAAGTATCCGTGCATTTTCTTGTCGAGTAGCTGTTCGCGAAATTTCTTAACATCTGCTTTCTTCCCTGATCCGGGACTTTGTGAAGGAACGCTCCTTTGCCAATTATCTTGTTTTTTCTGCCCTTTTTAGGAGAGGATCTCTGCCATTTGCAATTATGTGAGCTGCACTAAGAACAATTCTGTTATGAAGACATTGAAGATTCAGAATTCCGCGTCCGTCTTGACGGCGTGAGATGTATAATCGAAGAACGGACGAATTGATATGCATGCCCTCATGCAAATGGGGCGTTATTTCTCAACTGTACCCACTGAAAAAGTCAAAGTTGTCCGATCTAAGTTAAACTTAGGCAAAGTGTTGTGCTATTGGATAGTAGTTTATGGGGAAAAAATTTTGTCTTCAGGATAAGTATTGACCGAGGGGGATGAGGTGAAGGTTTTGGGGTTTCCGCGGATAACGTCTATTTCGGCAATTTTTAACTCTTCTAATAGCGATGAAAAAAATGTTGTCTAGTACAGTTTCTATAAGGGTTTTCACGCCCTTTCGATTGGTGCTACGCATTTTCTCAAAAAATAGATATTTGACCTTCAAAAATGAAGCTCAAAAATAAATTCCACTTTTTTTTAAATAAGACAGGTTTTTTTGCTTTTTTTGGTCTTGAAAGAAAGCTTAGGTTTTTTCCTATAATTCTTTGTAGATTAGAAAGTGAGATTCAAATGTTTAATTTATGAAAATAAGCGTTGAGTACGCCGATACGCGCATGACGCTGGCGCTAGAGCCCCGCGGCGCACCGTGGTGCCTTCATGGTATTGTTTACACGAAAAGTAATAATATACATATGCTAGTATATTTGAACGCTCTCTGCATTTTACAGGGTTGAGACTGCCATTATTTAATGGCTGCATTACGTTCACTGATGAATTTTGAAAAAAATTTTGCATTTTGGAAAATCAAGTTATTGAATAAGAGGTGGTCGAAAAAGTGATTTTATGGATTAAGTAAAATTAAAGCTCGGAAATTTTGTTATGCCGATGTCTGGTCTTCTATCTGCCTTTCTTTCTGCCTTTCATTTTTTTAGTGACAGTTGTTTTCACTTTTTTTTCTAATGTTCGTTTCTTCCTTTTGGGAAGTAGTCGCATTCCGTGGCTGAGGAAAGTTTCTTCAATTGAAGTCTCCCACCTTCAGTAGGTATAAATGCATGGTATTCCAAAGTCCTTTTGATTGTGACTGCAGCATCGAATCTGCTTTTCAGATTTTTAGCAGTGGCTTCGTGATCTTCCTTGCTACTAAAAATGATTTCAGTTTCCTTGCAGTACTTCTTTGCCTACTGAAATAGACAAGAAGCATTTAGAATGCGATCTTCAGGGGAACATTGTAGGATAAACCTTGCTACATTTTGTTTAACATTCGCCCCTATGCTATCGCATGCTCCCTTACCATGATCGCATTCTAGATGTATCATCTCTATTTCAGTGGGCAAAGAAGTACTGCAAGGAAACTGAAATCATTTTTAGTAGCAAGGAAGATCACGAAGCCACTGCTAAAAATCTGAAAAGAAGATTCGATACTGCAGTCACATTCAAAAGGACTTTGCAATACCATGCATTTATACCTACTGAAGATGGGAGAGTTCAATTGAAGAAACTTTCCTCAGCCACGGAATGCGACTACTTCCCAAAAGAGAAGAAACGAAAATTAGAAAAAAAAGGTGAAAACAACTGTCACTAAAAAACAAAAGACGGAAAGAAAGGCAGATAGAGGAGCAGACATCGGCATAAAAAAATTTCCGAGCTTTAATTTTACTTAATCCATGAAACCACTTTTTCGACCATCTCTTATTCAATAAATTGATTTTCCAAAATTCGAAATTTTTCCAAAATTCATCAGTGAACGTAATGCAGGCATTAAATAATGGTAGTCTTAACCGTGTAAAATGTAGAGAGCGTTCAAATATACTAGCATATATTATTACTTTTCGTAAAAACAATACTATGAAGGCACCACGGTGCGCCGCGGGGCTCTAGCGCCAGCGTCATGCGCGTACCGGCGCACTCAACGCTTATTTTCATGAATTAAAAATTTGAATCTCACTTTCTAATCTACATAGTCTTGTAGGAAAAAACCTAAGCTTTCTTTTAAGACCAAAAAAAAACAAAAAAACCTGTCTTATTTAAAAAAAAAGTGAAAATTATTTTTGACCTTCATTTTTGAAGGTCAAATATTTATTTTTTGAGAAAATTCGTAGTACTAATCGAAAGAGCGTGAAAACCCCTATCGAAACTGTACTAGACAAAATTTTTTTCATCGCTATTAGAACAGTTAAAAATTGCCAAAATATACTATATCCGCGAAAATCCCAAAACTTTCACCCCCTCCCCCTCGGTCAATACTTATCCGAATGACAAAATTTTTTCCCCATAAACTACTATCCAATAGCACAATACTTTGCCTAAGTTTAACTTAGATCGGACAACTTTGATTTTTTGAGTGGGTACACTTGAGAAATAACGCCCCATATGCATGATCTTCAGTGTGGCGATATCAAGGGCCGCGAGTTCGTTTTTCGTCCATTAAACCACCTCAAACGAGTATAGTAGAACCAGGACGGCAAGCATATTAGTTGCAGATACCTTGTTCAACGCCCACAGATTTGAAGATCAAACCTGTCGAAGAAGATGTTTGTATCTATTCGGGGAGACTGCACTGATGCTACGTCCTGAATGCGGCTTTGAGACACGCCCAGGTATGCGCAGGTCTCTTCAGTAACAAGATATCTAATGACACTTTTATTCACAAGCTCAGGGTCTTTGGGAACGCCAATAATCTTTCCTTTCTTCAGATGAATTTTGGCACACTTGTCCAATCCAAAGTCCATACCAATCTCTCCTGTGTACTTCTGAACGATACTTGAAGCACTCTGAAGTTTGCTTTTACCAGAAGAAAAGATCTTCAGGCCATTCATATAAAATACATGAGTGACCTTATGCTCGCGAATAGTGTCGCCGTAGAGGTATCCAGGAGAATTTCGTAGTGCAAGAAATATAGAGAGAAGTTTGATGCAAAAAAAAAGCAGAGGGCTCATGGAGTCGCCCTGAAAGACGCCCCTCTGGAAGATGACGTTGTTCGTTGTCACACAATGATTTTCAGATTAGATAGTGAATGTATTTTTCCAAAGGGGCATCGATCTCTCTATGCTTCTCACTATGTATGGATGAATCCGACATCTGGACTATCGATTGAAGTGTGTATACTACAGCGAGGACTTTGACGAATGCAAACGGTAAAGCAAAACCATTAATTGACTCAAAACCACTAATTAGCTACATAACATCTGGCAGGAATAACACCGCCGAGGTTCGAAAATCCGTCATCACACAATCAGCAACTCAAAGCTGCTGACCATCAGGCAGCATATTTTTGATAGAATACGGGTACTATCTGACGCTAGGAGAAGTCTATAGCCGAGGCAGAGGTAGGTGAGTGAAAATGACCAATTATTCTCTGACCCATTTCGACTCTTTCCAGATCCCCTGGTTACTGTCGACCTCCTCCCCAAACCACAGGAGGTCGACGCATTTTTGAGAGAAGTCTACGAAGTCCAGCAGCCACTGAAAGAAGACTCAGAGAACATAAATAGCTTCAAGGAGCTGTGCAGTACCCTCATAAGATCTGAGGAGGAATGTCCACTTCTGGCGGAAGAAGTTTTCTTCAATCCACCAGCATCTGGCCCGCGTTTTCACCTCATATCCAAAGTCAGAAGAGATTATTCTGGAGTGGTTGTTAGGAGGACGCACAGTGCTCTTCTCAAAGTTGGGCAACTTGCCTGACCGAAAGAATTTCAGGCCAATAACTTGTCTGAACACGCTGTATAAGATCCTTACAGCCATCTTGAAGGATAGGATTGTTCAGACAATAGGACCTGTATGGTGAGAGATGTTTGAACAATGCAGCTCAAAGAATGGCATAGCAGGATGTCGATAGAACTTGCTCTGATAGATGTGTATGCAAAGACGCAGCAACCTACCAGAGCTACCTTTCGATGGCCTGGATTGATTACCGGCAAGCATTCGATTCAACCTCCCATAGACTTATCATCTGTCTGTTGGAAAGCTTAATGCTTCACCCGCACATCATGAGGTGCATAGAGAGATTGATACCGCTTTGGAAAACCAGATTTACTATCTCATCTGGAAAACATCATGTGAGAACTAATAACGTCACCTTTCAGGGAGGTGTCTTCCAGGTCACTCGTGTACATTACATGGATGATCTTAAGATCTAAGATAAAAATAAAGAGCAACTACACCTAGCTCTGGGGATTGCCGAAAAATACACGCAGAAGATTGAGACCGAGTTTCTGTTAGAATAATGCACCAAGGTTTATTTAAAGCTGGAGATACCTAAATATAGCTGGGCGTGCCAGAGCCGGATAGACTCCGATGCAGAAACAAACGTCTCATCCGACGGATTTTGTCTTCCAAACTGTCGGCGAGGAACGAAGTATCTGCAACAAACATGCTTGCCGTCCCGGTAGTAGTCTCTGCATTTGGAGTGGTTCCATCGACGAAGGACGAGCTAAGATCCCTTGATATCGGGTCACGAAAGGTTATGCACATGAAGAAAAGCATGTACCTTACGTCTTCTGTTCCGCGACTTGACATCTCACGCCGTCAATATGGTTATTCTAAGGACAACTGCAGGATTTCACCGGGAGCGGGTGCCATTCTACAAAATTGCACCTGGTCCCGGCGAAATCGCGATGAACTTCCAGCCGTAACCACGTCTCGCGACCGTGAGATAGGTGATTAAAGTCTGCGATAGAAACAATACGCTGATTCCGCAAAAGTTTCGTGCACCAGAGGATACGAGGCGATGCTTTTCCGGCTATTAACCAGTGAAAGCTTGGCTCCCCCAAGAGCGCCAATGATCAACCAGCTTAACAGAATATTCCATATATAACCGTCTTCCATATATACCTCTCTTCCTTTTCATTCTCCTTGGTTGTGATGTTTTTGTTAGTTGGTGCCGAAAATTCGATAACGAACATGGTTCGTTTCTCGAAGTCAAGAAGAACTATGTCAGGCCAATTGACTCTATTTCCCTAGGAGCTTTTGGCGAAGCGGTATCAGGGCTAATGCCGTAAGAGTGATAGAGATGGTAACGAAGCACTCTTAGTGCCGTATTATCCCTTTGAATATACGTTGTTCCCGCTGGAGAACTACAAGTAGATAGGGATAGGCATGACACGCTCTGCAGCTATCATCGGGAATGTTTTGGCGCAAAACGTGGCGACGGTATGCTTATGTGGAAATGACACCGTCTTGACATGCAAAAAGGATTATTAAAAAGGAAATCCTTTGTCCCCGACTTCAATCCGGGTGATTAAGGAAAGCAAAAGTTAGCTTATACGTTTTTCTCCTGTGCTTTCTTGATGTGGGCCTTCAGGAGTGGGTACTGGAGATGGATAATGTTTTATGCATACGGCTGACACATGATATTGCAGTCGTGGCCAAGTGTTTCAGCAGCCTCCTCCGCTGCTTCTTATAGAAATGCTTCTTTCCCACTTCTTCGTGTTTCCTGACCATTTGAGGAAGAGGGTCTCGTCCATTTGTTACTATATTTGCTGTGCACAGAATAATCCAGCTATGAAGACATTCAAGATTCAGTATTCCGTAACCACCTTGACCGCGTGAGATGTGAAGTCGCGAAACAGAAGACTTAAGGTGCATGCTTTCGTTCATGTATCTAACCTTTCGTGATCCGATATCGAGGGATCTGAGCTCATCCTTCGTCCATGGAACCACTCCAAATAAATAGAGTATTACCGGGACGGCAAGAATGTTCCTTGCAGTTACTTTGTTCCTCGCCGACAGTTCTGAAGACCAAATCTGTCGGATGAAACGTTTGTATCTGCATCGGAGAGTATCCTTTCTAGATGTCACGTACTGAATGTGGCTCTGTGGCACGCCCAGGCACTGGTTGGACATTCCAGCGCTAAGGTATCGTATAGCATTCGGTCGACGAGCTAAGGGTCTTCGAGGGTGCCATTAAGTTTTCCTTGCTTTAAATAAACCTTGGTGCATTTTTCTAACCCAAACTCCATTCCTATCTCCCGAGTGTATTTCTTGACAATCTCTAGAGCGAGATCTAGTTCCTCTTTTTTAACATAGATCTTAAGATCGTCCATGTAAAAGAAATAAGTGACTTTTTGCTTTCGATTTCTACGTTTGCCACAGAAGTACCCTTCAGAATGGCAAAGTGCAAGAGATAGTCACAATAATAAGTGGCAAAAGAGGAGAGGGCTCATGGGGTCGCCCTGAAAGACACCTCTCTGAAAGGTTACGTTCTTAGTTGTCACACGATGTTTTCCAAATGAGAAAGCAAATCTGGTGTTCCAAAGCGTCATGAATCTCTCTATACACCTCACTATGCGTGAATGAATCTTTAAGCTTTCCAACAGACAGATGATAAGTCTATGGAAGGTTGAATCGAAAGCTTTTCGATAGTCAATGCAAGCCATCGATAGGTAGCGCTTGTAGGATATTTGCTTCTTTCCAGACACATCTATCGACAAGAAGGTTCTCCCGACATCCTGCTATGTCTTCTTTGAGCCACGTTGTTCGTACATCTCTCACCACACAGGTCCGAAAAATCCTATCATTTAGAATAGCTATGAAGATTTTATACATCATGTGCACTGTGCAGAGAAGTTATTGGCCTGGAGTTCTTAGGGTCAGCTAAATTGCGCATTTTCGGCAGGATCACTGTGCCCCCTTCCACCAGCCAGTCCGAAAGGTTAGTCCAGAATGAGCAATTCCCAGCCGAAATAAACATTGACGTATGTCCGACGCACGTCGTACCTGAATGCGTGTGCATCGTAATGCCAACTGTCTTGAATTTTTGTGGCGTTCACGTTCCACTATTCTCGTGATAAAAATTAGTAACATAGCTGCCTGTTATGAGTTTTATATTAAAGTAAGCTTATGTAAATCTAAATTATTAGAAACGTTACAATTTAGTAAAAAAATAATAAATTTATATGTTGGACATACGTCAATGTTTTTGTCGGCTGTGAATTGCCTATTCCGGACTCATCTCAAAAGCTTCATCCAAGTATAATTTCAGATTTGTCGATACGTTTCGGCCGCTATGTCAGCCCTCATCAGTCAAAACATTTATTGCTGGTAGTAAAAATCGTCAAAGCAATTCCTACAAATAAAAACTCACTTAAAGAGTGAAAGTAATAAATAATATCAAACACATATAAAATGTTTGGAATAAAACAAAACTTGAATTATGTACGAAGGACAAAACCATTAGCGAATCTTTGACGGATGGCAATGTTGAGAGAAGAAACAGGGAGAGAGAAATTGGTGATAAGGCACAGGAAAAGGGTCTGGAATTTTGAAGAGAAACTTAAGGCGCTTTCTCAGGCTTTATTTTTAGCCCACGTTTTTTTTTTTAAATGGTCTTGTTTTTCTTTAATTAATCGAAAATGTGGTTCATTTCTGCGCCTGGAAACGAGCAATCCGCCACTGGGAAAGTACACACGTTGAACCAAAAACAGGCGCTCCGAATTTCACAGAGAATTTATCCGGTTCGATTTCTGTTAGGAGTTTTGGTAATTTTGCATTTTATTGAAGATTACCGTCCATATTGAGAATATTGACCGATTTTCCTAGTACTCTTTTCCCATTTTTTCCAATTATATCATTTTCAAATTTTATCAGCTAATAAAAATTTCATCTATCCATGTTTTGCGCAATTTTAGAGATTGTAACAGTATTCATTGTCGGCGATCGATTTACTTTGGTCTTTAGCGAAAGACAAATGCAGATTCGAGGTCAGATAATTGCACATGGGAAAGATGTCTGTGTGTGTGTAACTTTTTTCTCTTCACCACATCTGGAAAAGGAAAAAAGCTATGATCATAAAATTTTGACCTTCTACATTTTTGCAAAATCTGTGGGGAAATATCGCAAACTTTGTGGAATTTTTGAAATGTATATGAAATCTTTACGAAAATTGTAAAATGTTTCTGAAATGTTTGATATGTTTGGCAAATAATGGAAAGCTAGGTGCAATGTTTGAAATCTATCAGACATCTTTTAAATCTATCCAAATCCTTTGCGAAATCTTTCCAAAATCAGTGAACTCTTGAAAAGGGACCGTAAACATTTGTGAAACGTTCCACATTTCTGCGACTTCTTTGGGAAATTATCGAAAAGTTTGTGCAATTTTTGAAATGCATTTGAAATCTTTACGAAAATTTATAATGTTTGTGAAATCTTTGTAAAATCTTTAAAACTCTGTAAAATATTGCTGAAAATTTTCTTCATCTTTGTGAAATTTGCGAATTACTCAATTTCATAATAAATTCTTGATTAATCATCGATCAGGTAATTAACTAATCTGATGTGTAATTGTCTTTCGTCTTTTCATGAAGAGAAAATAAGATAACCCGTCGATAATGACTGCACGCGTGAGAGCAGTAATTGTCTACTAAGTATATTTCGAACGGTAATGCCGAGGAGGGAAATGGGAATTGGAGTGCCGAGATGGGGTTATACGCCAAAGACGAACTCGTTTTATTTCGGTAAAAGTAGTGAGTATTTATTACCACTTACATCGTAGAGACGGCTGATGGCCCGTGGGCTATTGCCGGCGGCTGTAACGTAGGTGGGCAAGGTGCCCAACGAAAGAAAAGATGAAGGGGCGAAGGGCCCGACGAAGGCCGACGGAGATGTCCAGCTTGGTCCCCAGAGAGCAGCTTCGGTTGGCGGTCCAGGTCCTCTGGTTCCTTATCACAACGCACAATAGTTCCCAAGTGGGCACGGGAATTTCCGAGAGTGAGCGCACCGATTAGATAATAAGGCGCGGCAACGATCAAGACAAGCGTGCCGATTAAATAAAAAGACACGATGTTTCACTGTAAGGGTAAGCGTCATTCGAGGCGACGGAACAAGTTGAATCCACTAACGGCGGAACAAGACTGACTCTGCCCGGCGACGGTCATCGCGTTGTGTGAAACCTCGGGACCTCTCGAGGGGTTCCGTCATGGTTCGGGTGCGACCCAGCGTTTCCTTCGTGTAGGGTCGTCCCGAGTTTACCCTGTTGTAACTATTCTGTTACACCCCCCTTCCCCGCGGGGGTTTGGGTGTATTTCTGAAAATTGAGTGGAGTTCTCTATCCAGTTCTAGTCTAGTTTGGGAGTCAATGTGTAGTTCCAGTTCTATAGTGCTATCGTCTATTTTCCTTTCAGGTTTTGTTTCAGTCACGTTAATATTAAGTAAGTCTTGGATTCGTGGGTTAATATGTTACCAACCCCCTTTTACGTATGTTTTCCCGTTTTCGTGTGGAGTTGAGTAATTTTGTCTATACCTGAAAGGTCTGCTGTTACAAAACGAGTTGTGAGCAATATAAATTTGTTTCGGTATGGGTTTTCTGCAAAATTGGCATTTAAAGTTCTCCGGGTTTGTCGCCGAATTATTTAGGATTAGCGCTATGTTTTCCTTAAGTTTCTCCTCCCAGGTCTCCATGTTGTCCTGATACTTGCAACATATATTTAAAAAAAAGGTTTGTCGTTTGGAGTCGTGTGTGGGTGGGGTTTTGTAGTTGAATTATGGTTGAGTTAATTTGGATTATTTGTACATTTTTAGGTACAATTTTTTGGTTTCAGATTTTATGAAGAAAATAAAAAAAAATAAAACGACGTATAGTTCACGTTATGTAGTAATTGTTGAGTTTCAGTTGTTTTTCTTTCCCTGGTGGTGTTTTTTCATTTCGAGGATCGTTCTTTTCAGTTCTTCATCTCTCTTTTGTTTGTACTGGCGCTATTCTTCCTCAATGGCTCTGGCCTCTTCTTTTTGCTTGGTTTCTTGCATGGTTGCTTCATCTTATTTTCTTCTTTCTTGGTTTTCCCTCACTGTAATAGTGTTGCGCCAGGAAAGGTCTCTTTCTTTTTCTATTTGTTGTCTGCGATTTTTTTGTTTTTCGATTTCCTCCCTCTCCAGTTCTTTGGCTTTTTGGTTGTATTTTTCCTGTAGTTTTTTGTGAGAATTGTGTGCTTCTTTTGCGTATTCCAGGCTTAACTTGAAGAGTTCGATTTGTATTTCTGTGGTTTCTTGTAATTTTTCCGGTTTTGGGTTTTGTAATTTTCCATATCCTCCATCGTAGTCCTTCCATTTCCAGAATGATGTTCGTGTTGTTGATCAGGGTAAAATTATTCAAGATGGTGTATATGGTTTTGATTTACTGAACTTCTAATTTATTTAAGCTATCAAGCTTTCGCTCCGTGACATGGAGCCACCTCAGGATAACATCTCCTCTCCTCACATTCCGAAGTCAAAAAATATTTTTTTTTAAATATGGAGTACATATATGTGGATGATGCCAACAACATTTTATGTATCTATGATTAAAAACAAAAAAAGAATATAAAAATATAAATTAAGAGTTTATCCTCTCCAGGAAAAATTTACATCATTGATATTACATATGGAACAAGAATTCTGAATTTAATATGTAATATCAATAATTTAAATTTTTCCTGGAGAGGATAAGCTCTTAATTTATATTCTTTTTTTGTTTTTAATCATAGATACATAAACTGTTGTTGGCATCATCCACATATATGTACTCCATATTAAAAAAAAATATTTTCTGACTTCGGAATGTGAGGAGAGGAGATTTTATCCTGAGGATGATCCATGTCATGGAGCGAAAGCTTGGTAGCTTAAATAAATTAGAAGATCAGTAAATCAAAACCATATACACCATCTTGAGTAGTCCTTCCATGTTGGGTACTGCTTCCAGTTCTCCTCCAGTTCCGGTACCCAATCTAAGTCTCCGCCCACGGCTCCTTTCAATTCTTCTTTTTCCTCCATTTTTTCGGAGTTTCGTTGTAGATTCTGGTTTTTATCCTTTGGGATCATCTGTCTTACATGTCGATGGGGATGGTATTTTATCTTTATTTCCGGTACTCCTGCTCTTCCCAGCTTCAGCCATTTCACTGCTGGGCAGGTTTCTGCTCCGTGTTTAGGTATACTCGCTTCGAAGGCCAGGTTCCCGCACGTGAAGCATTTTAGAGGCTCCATTTTGCTGTAATTAAGAAAAATGTCTACTGTCTTTTTGTTCTTAATAACTAGCGAGTTCCCATATTTCGGGTTGATTGAGTCAGTGTTTGAGTTTTGAGTTGTAGGTCAGTTTTTATTCTTAATGCCACTGATCCCCTGCCATTTTTGCCTTTGCCTAATTTTAGATGTTCTTTACCTAAGGCTGTCAGTTTTTATACTGCTATTTACTGATATTATACTGATATTATGCTGATATTCCATTCCCCAAAACTTTTTCCTACAAGGTTTTTTAATTCGTAAATAGTTGGGGAGGCTTTCTTTTCAATAATAAATGGACCTTCATATTGGCCGTATAACTTACCTGCCTTTTTATCTGCTATGTTAGACAGTTTGGTTACCCTTTTTAAAACCTTATCTCCTATCTTAAATTCTAACGGTCTTCTTCTTAAATTATAATTGTTAGGTTATCTTTCGTTTGCTTTGTCTAAATTGTTTCCAACCTCTTCTATTATTATTTGTAATCTTCTTAATCTGTCTGTCCATTTATCGAAACTTTGGAATTCGATCTCGCTTTCGGTTTCTAAATTTTTTCTTAGGGACTGGAGTGGTTCTAATTCGCGACCTAAGTTTAACAACGCAGGGGTAAATTGTGTTGATGAATTTTTACTAGTATTAATTGCAAATTGTAGGTCATCTATATGTTCGTCCCAGGTAGAGTGTTCGTTACGTAGATAGGTTTTAAATATTTGTTTAATTGTCCTATTGTATCACTCGGTTGGGTTTGCTTGGGGGTAGTACTTTGGCGTCTTCGTGTGCCTGATACCAAATTTTTCTGTCAAGTTTCTTAGTATTTTATTTACAAGTTCCGTGCCGTTATCGGTGTGAAGAATCTGCGGTGTTCCCCAACGCGAAATGACACGTTTATGAAACTCTGACTCTATCGTTGTTCCGTTCCCTTTTCAATCGGTATTATTTCAACCCATTTTGTAAATAAGTCTACAAACACTAGAATATATTGGTTTTTTCTCTTTTTGGAAATCGGCAATGGTCCCATGATATCAGCTGCTACCATGTTCCATGGTTCCTCGACGATTCTCTTCCCCATTAATCCTACTTTTACTTTGGTTACCCGGTTTTACTCTTTGACAAGTCTGGCAGTTTTGTACGTAATTGATAACGTCCGAATATACCCCTAACCAGAAGTAATGTTCGGAAATTCTCGCATAAGTTTTCTTTGAGCCTAAATGTCCTGCCTGGGTTTCGTCGTGATTTTCCCGTAAAACTTGACGTCTAAGTTTTTGGGGTACGACTAATTTCCAAGGGTTTGATTCTGGTAAGAGAGTGGATTTTAGTCGGTCAGTTCTGTAAAAATAGAGTTGCGAATCTCTGATTCACCATTTTTCGTGTTCTTCGGGTCTTTTCGCAACTTGTCTGAATTTTGTAGAGTACCAGTCGTCTGTTTTATCATTAACGTCCATTTTTGGTTTTTCTACGCTACAAGCTAACACGAAAGCTATATTTTTCATTGGTTCCTCTGACCTCGAGAGGGCATCAGGGACTAGGTTTGAACTACCTTTACGATATATGACTTCGTAGTCATATTCCAATAATTCTAGTGCCCATCTGGCTAATCGGCCAGTGGGGTTTTTATTTTATGGAGCCACTTTTACGCTCAGTGGTCCATGATTACTTTAAAGCTACCCTAATAGCACGGAACGTTCCGGGACCTGAGAGGAACCTTCCATTATTGTTGTTTTTAACAACAATTATCTCGTAAACCGTAAGAGATAGGTAAGAATGGATGTCATTTTTGAGTTTTGAGTACCGCATATACTACACTATAGTATGATATCCGTATCATAAATTGACATCGATTTTGACCTATCACTTACGTTTTACGCGATTTTTATTGTTAATAATAACAATAACGTTAATTTATGTTCGGAACGTTCCAGTGGAACGTTCCTGGAACGTTCCCAAGCGGCGGACATTTTACACCTCCCTGGAACGTTCCGGGAACGTTCCAGGAACGTTCCGTGCTATTAGGGTATATCCTTCTAAATATGGCGTAAATATTCGTATGTTCAAAACTACCGCTAGGCATTCTTTTTCTGATGCCGAGTACCGATATTCTGCGCCGTTTAGTCTTCTACTCGCGTATGCTATCAGGTAATTTACGCCATCAATTGTTTGTGTAAGTACGACTCCTAATCCCGTATGACTCGCGTCAGTTTCGAGTTGGAAGGGTTGTATGAAATCTAGGCAGGTCAAAATTGGTGCTGAAGTTAAAAGGTCTTTAATTTTCTGGATAGTCTCATCTTGTTCTAATCCCCAATCCCATTTTTTATCTTTTTTTAATAACCTGTTCATTGGTTCTATTATTTCGGCAAAGTGTGGAATGAATTTTCTGTACCAACTAGCCATCCCTATTATGCGCTGTAATTGTTTAATGTTTTAAGGTTTAGGGAATTCTAGAATTGGTTGTATTTTTACTACGTAAAGTAAAGTGAGTATTAATTAAAAAGCACAAAATCGCTGATGATTAGTTGTTGTAAATCAAATTCATAAAATGAGGTTGAGAATTATTGTTCTTTATTACAAATAAAAAATATATTGGTATAAAATAATGCGATCATCCGAGTCCATTATTGCATTGCGTAATTATTATGAAGAGGAGAAAGTATCATACTACTTTACTTATAAGTTCCTTTGGCATGAATTATTTGAATAATAAAGTGTGAATATTCTGTACAGAAACGTTTCTCAGGTTGGAAGACTAAGGCGGTGAAAAAGCTTACATTCGATCATCTCATGTGCTTCGATACTCTGTTCCTAGAAATCGTTACATTTTATATGCATAGTGTGTATCAAGAAGTAATTGAAAAATTATGAGACTTAGATATGCATGTAGTAGCTTTCATTTATTAAAATATATGTTCTATAGAAGTAAGAAACGTTTAAACAGACACAGTTTTAAACAAATCCAACTCTATCTTAATTTATAATGGGTAAAGGTTTCGCATGTAAATGAAAAAATTAAATGTAAAAGTCTGAAAATATTCATCTTCATTTTGGAGAAATCTAACATTAATACAATGATAGCCCTACATTCTAAAATCTATTCTAATATCATACGAAACATCAAATCTAATCATTTTACAAAACCTTATTGTCGCGCTTCCTACATAAGTACTTTCTCAACGAGATGAATGTCTGTATTTTTAAAATCTTTTGTGAGTTCTTGTTCATAAAAACTAACTGCAATGGTTTTGTCCTGATAATTTTGAAAGCATATGCGCCACTAGTTCCGTATTCTTAATATGACCCTCAGCAAATTATTCAGTAATTTAATTTGATGCGTAAAAGTTATTTAATCTGTCTTTTATAAAAAAGTATGCCTTAGCTTATATAACTTATACCGGGACATCCTCGTGCAGACTATTTAAACAAAATCCAAATCTTATCATAAATGCCTTCGACATTTTGGGCTGTAACCATCTATAACCTCAGAGAACAATGAGCTGCCTCATTTTTTATAAAAATAATACTTAATGAAGTACAGGAGATATTAAAATCTGCCATTAACAGTAATACAGAAATAAAATTTAATCAAGTTTAATACAATATTCAAATATTTGGGGAAGGAGCGGGCTTAGTTAATACAGTACAGGTTCTATTTTATTAGTATTTTCAAACTGACTGCAGGAAATGCTTAACCATATATAATAAATGTTAATTCAATAGGTCGGAAGACTAAACTAGCTATTGAAGTAATAACATGAGCTGCTAAAAATATAACTGAATAATTTCAGCCGCTCTATCTGTAGCATTGAAATGAAGTATTATTATTATAAATAAAGTAAATCCAGCAATATCAAAATATAATGCAAGAATATTGAATAAAACATTGATAATGATACAATTAGCTATATTTACAATTAATATCAACTTTAATTGACAGCCATATCAACATTGAGCGGCATATAAATCGATAATAACCCTAATTATTATAATGCCCCTGCCGGAGGTGATCTCGCGTTGGCGTTGCGGTAGGGCTTGAGCTTTCCTGTTATGACTTTCACGGTTATGTTGTCTGGAATACCACTGGAACGCCATAACACACTAATTATTCTCAAGGGTCTTTCAAATATTTTGCAACGCTTTTCACTTCCCGAGAACCATCGGGGCGCCCCCGGAGCCGGAGCTGAGAGTCACAGAATGCAGGACGGTTGTGATGGTGAGTGGCAAGATGTTCAGTCAGATCTCACTAATCAAACAGCTAGCCAGCAAGAACATCTGCGATAAACGATAAATAGTGGAACATCAACTGTGTCTGCTGAGGATGCTTTGGCTAGCGTTAGAAATTTGCAGCCAAACACCACAACAGAAATACTGTAGGAGATGCTCAACTGGGATACCACAATGAAAAAGGAATTATTGTGTCTCTATTATGGAAGTGCGAAGCATGAAACCAAAAGCGAGAGGGGATGAAAATTCAACAAAGTATACAGCAAAGTATACTCACATACAGCAAGTTTCAGTAGGAGATCTTATCGCTAAGGTAAAGAACATCAGAAATAATCTACATTTCTCAGAAGACCAAGCAATGGAGATTAAACGACATGTTGAGTTGGAGTGGGAAAACGTCGATAATGAACATCAGTTAGAGGAAGCCACATCACACGATGAAGTAGCGGCAATTAATGTACTCGCGCAATCTGATGATGATCCAGTATCACCGCATCCTCCAGAGGCAGATAGCCTGATTCTGCCGGAGGCAGAAGTAGAGGTTTAGCAACCAAGAAGACGATTGAAATAGCAACATATGAACAAAGATATGAAGTACTTTTATTTTTTGGTAGAAAAAATAGACAAGATGTGGAGAATCTAGCGGACCAAAAACACTCAATATCTGTAAACATATTTCTTACAAATACAGTGTGTGCCCCAGGAAGGGAACGAGATCCACCAGGGAAAATCCTGTTGAATATGCATGTCAGCAAAGTAAGGTGCAAATTGGGTCGATTGACTCAATAGCAGAAAGAAATTAGACACAGAGAGCTGATAAGCCATGTTACTAAAATCATCCACCCTCGGTACATCGAAACATTGACAACAGCAATTTTGGATGAGATTATAGACTCCTAATGGCAGAGACTTGATGTTCTTACTGCTAGACTGGGTCGGTACAGGAAAAATTAATGCAAGGAGGCAGCAAAATCAAACCTTTCAGGCAGATGAAAGAAGGCTCTACCGTGAACTGACTGTGAAGAAAAAAAACAGCAAGACACCGAAGTGCCTTAATTGGAAGACATCACTAACTACTGGTATAGTGTTTGGGGAAAAATGAACAGAAGCAATTTAGACGTTGCATGGATCCAACTAGAGAAAGCAACAGCAATCACTAATCCTGAAATGGAGTTGAATAACACCACATATTTAGATGTTTCAGAGGTTTTGAGAAGGGCAAGTAACTGGAAAGCTTCAGGTCCAAAAATGGCGCACAATTTTAGGTAAAAGTACCTGACGAGTGTGCATCCTGAGTTGACAAGGTGTTTTCAGAAGATCGTCGAACACTCAGACATGATGCAGTAAAGAACTAAACGCTATTGACGCTTCTGCCATGGCCCAGCCTCGTAAACATCAAAGAAATGTGCACATAGCATACATTGACTACAAACAAGCGTTACCTTAAAAATTTTCAGAATCGGCCCACGCATCATCGACTTTCTAAGTCATGCGATGATGCTTTGGGGTACAAGAATCAAGTATTTTTATCATGAACTACCAATGATAACTACTATCTGTTTCAAAAATCCTGGCCACTCTACAAATCATTGAATATCTCAATCCAAAAAAAATCGCTCAAACAAAGGAAAAACATATTGTCAATCCTAATTTCATTACGAATAAGTACAATATCATGTGATTGCGATGCGCCTATAAGTTTTGATGCAAATTCGCAGTGAAGGTGAAAAAACATGGTTAAAAGCAACTTTTATACCTTGGTCAACTTTCGACCGTTCTATTTCGTCGAAAAATGCATGAATTGTTTGGAAAAAATCGAGTAGTTAGCTTGATGTTTTATTTGTAAGTACGTTTTCGGAAAATTCAGAAATATTTAGAGCTTTGATGTCGGCAGTGAAAAAAAGAGAAGGATGCTAAGTCAGCTTCTAATCAAGCTGGAAGGCTCTACTGAGGTTTGAAACTTTAAAAAAAAAAACGACAAATTCAATGGTTGGTTTTTAAAAACAGTTCATTACATCAATGACACGGTATTACATATGATTTTTTTTCTGTTCTTTTTTTTGGGACTGGAGGCACAAAAGAAGTCGATGATACTCTCAGCGAGTTCCAGGGTATCGATGTCCTGCTTGATCCTTTGCCTCATAAAGTTACCTTTTTTTTCTTCAACATTCGTACATCTGGTAGAATGTGCCGCGTGGGTCAACCGACTTTGACAATAGTGGATGGCAACTCCTTCAACGTATCGATTACAATTGTGGTCGACTACTGTAGAAAAAAAAACAGAACAAAATAATATGCAATAGCGTGTTAATGGTGTAATTAAGTGTATTAGAAACCCTACCATTGCATTTATTGATTTTTCTGAAAAATTTCGAGCCTCAGTAGAGCCTTCCAGCTTGATAAGAAGCTGAGTTAGCATCCATCGCTTTTATTCACTGCCGACACAAAAAGTTATAAATATTTTTGAATTTTTCGAAAACGTACTCACAAATAAAACATCAAGCTAACTACTCGATTTTTTGCCAAGCAATTCATGCATTTTTCCACGAAATAGAACGGTCGAAAGTTGACCAAGGTATAAAAAGTACTTTCAACCACGTTTTTTCACCTTCACTGTGAATTTGCATCGAAACTTATGGGCGCATCGCAATCAAATGATATTGTACTTATTCGTAATGAAATGAGGATTGGCAAAATGTTTTTCCTTTTTTTAAGCGATTTTTTTTTATTGAGATATTCAATGATTTGTAGAGGGGCCAGGATTTTTGGAACATATAGTAGATAAATACACATTACGATGGGCATCTTTCAAGGAGACTCCTTCAGTGCATTATGGTTCTGTTAAGCGTTGAACCCATTGAGTAAAACACTAAATGGCATGTCTCATGTGTTTATAATACATGATAATGAGGATGGTCATCAACTGTCCCATCTTCTATACACGGATGACCTGAAGGTATACGCTAATTCAGACCAACAAACTGCAGTATGTGTACCCTTTATTCAACCTCATTTTATGAATTTGGTTGTTTTTTAATTAATATTCACTTTTACAGAAGTGTAAACATTTGTCGCGCAACCGTGAAGATCAAGAACGTTTTGCTTTTTGTGAACGTATGTACTAAATGCTGCAAATTTCGGATGCATTTAAAATGACAGATTGTATTATTGTCTTTTAGATATAGATTACTCTTGTTATTAAAATCATTATAATTTTTTCTTAACATAAGTAGATTTATTACAGATTTCCTTGATAATAATTAAGATGTTAAATTTTTTCGATCAATTTCTCATTTTTTTAATAATAAATATGATATATTTTTTCTAATCACGAAATATTACAAATATTTATTAGAGAAAAAAGATCCTTCAGCTCCGGTGGAAATTGAACAACACGCAGACTGATTTCGGGTTAGACGCCTTAACGGCTAATCTACGGAGGACTGACAATTTTTTTTGTCAAAGTCGCACATGATGCTATCGATATAACATTCTATGCAGACATATATTTTCGTATCTTAGAGGAATTATTTTTTATGTTAAATGGTGTCGACCAGTGAGGTTGAATAATTAAGATGTTTTTTGATCAATTGGTCATTTTTGTAATAATAAATATTACGTATTTATTGTAATGATGAATTATCACAACTATTTATTAAGGAAAAAAGGTCCTCTAGCTCCGATGGGAATCGAACATCATGTTGACTGATTTCCGGTCAGATGCTCCAACGACTAATCTACGGAGAACCGACCATTCTTTTTGTCAAAATCGTACATGATGCCGTCAATATAACATTCTATGTAGACATGTATTTTCTCATCTTAAAGAATTTATTTTTGATGTTAAATGGTGTCGACCATTTAAAGAACAGTCGTTAAAGCATCTGACCGGAAATCAGTTGACGCGGGGTTCGATCCCCACCGGAGCTAGAGGATCTTTTTTCTAAAATAAACATTTGTGATATTATATTATTACCAAAAATATGCAATATTCATTATTAGAAAAAATACAAATTGATCGAAAAAATGCAACATCTTAATTATTATTCAACCTCACTGGTCGACACCATTTAACATCAAAAATAAATTCTCTAACATTAGAAAATATATGTCTACAAAGAATGTTATATTGATAGCATCATGTACTATACCATTAAGCCATTTCCCTTTCGGCGAGCCTCTAGGGGTAAGCGTAACACTACCCGATTCGGGTAGTGTTTCTAGGTGGATAGTTTCTTGTAGTAAATAACTACAAGTGTGGGTTCACCACACCCACGACCGCCAACAGCAACGCAGTAGTATCAGACAGTCACCCATCCAAGTACTAACCGCGCCCAACACTGCTTAACTTCAGTGATCTAACGGGAACTGGTGTTTCCAGCGTGGTATGGCCGTTGCTATGTACGACTTTGACAAAAAGGGTTCTCGGTTCTCCGGAGATTAGTGGTTTAAGCATCTGACCGAAAATCAGTCTACGTAGTGTTCATGGTCGTATACAAAGGTCCAGGTGCTCTCATGGTGGGGGAAGTTCTCTAACCAAAGCCAGAAAGTTTCACAAACTGACCACTGAATGTGGTGGCGTATGCCGTGTATTTTGCCGTACCAAAGTGCAAAACAAATGGATCAAAATTTAAAGACAACAGATCAAGTTTTAAGTGCCCAGTGATCTTGTTTTCCGGAGAGAATGCGAATCGTGTGTCCCCGGCGTGAATTTGTTTCGTTGAAAGGTACGTATTTGCGAATTATTCATCGTGCTCCGTTACAATACTCTCACTTGCGAAATGATGCCAAACCGACAAAATTCGATAATCCCGAAAAATCATTCGACTATTTTAATGTTTTCAAAAATCAGTTTCACGCAATTTACTTTGAATCATATAATTTTCAGCATCAATATGTGTTTCTTATTGTCACGTACGAACAATACTAAAAATAACAATCTTGCTGCCTGGTAACAAAAGTTACCAGTATTAATTTATTTTGTAATTACTGATACGGGGGGGAGGCTCCCCGAAACTGAAGAGACGAGAGTCTCCTTATTTTGATGTGGGTCTTCACCCCTATTCTCGGCCTGAGAATTGTTGTCCTGAAAATCTCAATTACGCAAGACAAGGGGTCTGGTGAAGCCAAAATAAAAGATGTTCCTGAGACTAAAATTCCCTCACCAAATTAGGTTCCTTATATTACCGCTGGTCGTCGAACAGAAACCTCAAGCAAAAAGGAACAAATTCTTTTCCTCATGCTCTCGAATTTCCAGCCGAATTGAGCGGGCGAAATTTGAAATTGTGTACGCTTATTATCTCATGATAATAAGCTCTAGTCCTTTCATGTTCGTGATACACACACACGCGAACACCTATCACTCAGACAAATTCGCTTTTATGCGAAATAGAAAAAAATATCTATTTCCCATGAAAGGGAACTATATTCGTTACGAGAAAATTGCTCCTTTTCGTTTTTTTTAAAACTTCCTTTTTTTCACAGGTTGAATTCAGTCCTGCCTTCCGCCGGCAGGAAGATTATTCTTATTTAACGTCTGAATGATTGAATTTAACCCTTTCCTGCACTAGATCCCTTTACGCCTATTGAGGCCGTTCACTCCCGTTACTGGATAGACTAAATGTTCTTAACGAGGATAGGAGGTGTAGTGGACTTACAAAATTTCGACTAGCTTGTACTAAGGTAAACTAAACGTTCCGAGCGCGGACGGGTGGGACAGGGGTGTTCCCTCTAATTACAGTAGTTCTGGTTGGTACCAGGTTGCTCGAGTGACTGCAATGATGATTTTGAGGAGATGTAGCTCGTCCGTTCATAAGAGGGGTAATTATGGTAGGGATTTTTGCAAGCTAAGGAGAATCTTGGTTAGGAGTAGAAGGGATGTCATGGGACTCATAGTTGGGTTCTTATCACTTGCGTCAAGCGGGGAGTGAGATGGATGTATTGGAAAGAGAGAGGAAGGGCGTGGAAGGTAGCTTATGCCCGGCCGAGGCACATCGCCTCGTAGCCACACGTGCAGTATCGAGTGAGAAAGAGACAGAGAAAACCCGATGCACATATCTTAGCGTAGGAAGGAGTGAGTAAGATGCTCACGTGTGTGGCGTATGGGGACGGCGATTTGTCAAGCTCAGCTGAGAGGGCAGCACCGTGAGTGGTGATGTACCTTGTACACAAGAACAAGGCATTATCTACGGTTTCCTTAGCTTTTTGTTATTTGGAAAGGGATTTGCTCCTTTATTTGTACACCCAAATGACAAATGCAGACCTGGCATTTCGAAAATAGTGCTTGAAGCAATCACCTCAAAGCTGCGTTATGAAGGACTGATATAATTCGAATAGCAGACGTTACCGCCGTTGGAACCGTCGTCTTGTGTATCACCAGGCGCACTAGTGACCTTAGCGGCCGCAAGTGTCAGTCTCCGTCCCCATACTAATGCTTGTGTGTTGCATATGTTCCTTCTTCTTCGGGCGGATGAAATTATGTCGCTCGCTCTTTTTGATTCATTCTCTACACTTACAATGCTCTTCATTCATACGCTATAAACGCATTGTATAAAATTAGAACGTTCTTACATCCATGCATGCATACATTGTGTAGGGCTACACAAATAGTTCCATCCAAGTTTTCATTTAAGATTCAACAGAAATTTATTTATTCCCTGAAACCTTTCATCGTGCGCATGTATTCTAATTTTGGATTCCTAATGTAAAAGATTTCTTTGTCTCGAAGCCAGCTCTCTGACTAATCAGTCTAGAGCTCAGGAATGCAATATGATCGCTCTTATCGCAAGCTCTAGGATTACAAGCGTTGCGAGGTGCGACTTTGTGTCTGCTTTGTAGTCATGATTTTAACACAGTGTGAAATAATATTTCACACTGAATCAGAATCAGACTTGAAATTAAATTTTTCCAGCATCGCTCGTAACAAACCTCACCAGATTTTACCCTTTCGTCAACGACAATAAGGGTGGCTCGAGTCCAAGAGAATCATTTAAACTATGATCTATGCTATTGAATCGAACAAATTTAAATTCTGAGAATAAAACTGTCGAATCGAAGAATTTTAAATATAAAATTAAAACTATTAAATCGAAGAAATTTTAAGTCTAAAAATAAAACTATTAAATTGAAGAGTTTTAAATCTAAGAGCTCAAATTTTAAGTGTTTAAAATTCAATCTTTAATTATTAAAAAAAATGCAATTTCCAACATTTAAAATTCAACCACTGAAAATAGAATTTACATCATCAAACTTGAACTGTTGAAACTTGAATTCTCTTTAATTTTGAATCGGTGAAAATTCAATAATCTACAAAAATGAAAATTCAACACTTGAACATTTTAATATATTCTAAGTTGAATTTTCAATTATTGAAAATGCAATCCTCAAGTATTGAAAAATGAATTTTCAAATATTTAAAATTCAATTTCTAATTATTCAAAATGCAATTTTGGAATATTGAAAATTCAACCTTCAAATGCTCAAAATCCAACTTTCAACTGATCAAAATCCAGTCTTCAACCATTGAAAATGCAATTTTAAATCTAAAGATAAAACTAGTAAATTGAAGAATTTTAAATCTAAAAATTAAAACTATTAAAATGAAGAATTTTAAATCTAAAATTTAAAACTATTAAATTGAAGAATTTTAAATCTAAAAATAAAACTATTATTAAATTGAAGAAAACGATTTTGATTTTAGGTTTACTTATAAGCTTTCCTTGTGCTTCCACCGGGAATCTTCATTCGATACATGGATATGCATATGTAAGGGAGAAAAGAGAAAGAGAGAGATGCAAGGGTTGCTCGGCTTCTCGTCGTGCGACTTATCCTATTTAAAATTACTAAATTCATTGCACAGCAATGAAGGGGGCTATGTCTCGTGCGTTTTTTATGTATGGGTCACGTCTTATACTACGCAAGTTTTTCATCTCCCTTCATAGGTGTAGGTGCATGCCTATGCTCATTATCGAGGGATTGACCAGTGGTGGGGGTCATTACGGCCTCTGGCGTCCTGGTGGACCACAGTGTTGCGGGTGGCAATTAGTATGCCTTCGCGACCACTTATGTCATCATCGGGGATGCCGTTCCGGTTCCGTGTTCTCTCGCGATACAGGATTGTGGAAGCTCAAAGGGGAAAGATGAGTTCTTCTCATCTCTCACCATTGAGCTGCCGCAACCCCGAAAAGTGAAAACGTGCCAGTGCAGCGTTGGTGTTGATGCCAGAAAATTTATTCCTATTTTCTTCCTTTTTTCAAAAAGAAGGGGAAAGTGTAGTGACCGGACATGATGGCTCCATCGAAGATAGAAATGTTGAAAAGATTCAGTGAGCAGCGCATGGCTTCGCGGAACGAGACGTCTTCTCAGGTGAATGGGACGATGGCCAATTTGAGGGTCGTAGTCGCCCGCTATGACGGCAAGGAGGATCCTGCGAACGCCGAGAGGAGGTAGGTGGAGAGACCCTTTCTTTTTTTTTTATTTTTGTATATTTTGTTGAAAATTTTTTTAAAACCGGTCTTTTGAAATTTTTTCAGGAATCTAATAATAATTTTATTATTTTGGAACTCGACATTCTCCTGCAAAAGTATATAAATATTTTTTTTTTAAATCCTGCAAAAGCAATAACAAAATTGGCTTAAAATCATCCAGATTTTTTTTTCTCTTGAAGATTTTGAAAATTTCATTAAATATTCTTTCTATTTAAAATAATTTTACAATATAATTGTTACTTTCTCCAGGAATTATGATGAAAATTTTGCATTCATTTGAAATTTTTCTAAATGCAAAAACTTATCTTTTCATATTTCAAATTATTTTGGAATCTTTTCAAAACTTCTAAAAATATGTTAAAATTACTTCATTATTTTCTAAATGAACAATCGTTCCATTGTCATTTATCAACCAAAATAATTTTTTAAAAGAAAATCTTTCTATATTCTTTTTAAAATTAATTTTTCAACATAAAAGTCATTTTGAATTTTTCCCGGCATTTAAATATGATTTGAAACTAAATAAAAGAGTTTAATTATATATGTGTTAATTTGAAACTACTGTAAAATTGAAAATAGTTGATAAAGTTTCAATCGAATGTTCACATTTGCTTAACTACTCAGCAGGGTTGCAGAAATAGTAATCAGTCAATTGACAATTAAATACTTAAAGTTCAACCGTCAATTCAAATTCTTCAAATTGGGAATTAAAATTTAATTTCCAATTAAAATTTTTCCAATTGAAAATTAAAATCTAGTTTCCTCTTAAACCTTTTTTTTCAATTAAAAATTGAAATTAATGTTTCAATTAAAATTACTCCAATTGATAATCAAAATTTAACTTCAATTGTAATTGTTCAGATTGAAGATTGACGACTGAAGCCCAATTTAACTATTTTAAATTAAAATTTTAACTTAATCGTCTGTAGCAGGAAAAATTAGTTAGCTTATGCTTATAGAAGAGCCTATTTATTACAAATACCTGGTTTCGACATAAAATGATCCACACTTACACCTGGTGTAAAGGAAATAACCGCAGTATAATTGACTTTGTTATTGCAGATGAAATACTGAGAGAACTAGTTACAGATACAAAAGTCATGAGGGGGGGGGGGGCGAATGCAATACTGATAATTACCTTTTAGTCTCCAAGATGAACTTAGGGCGGGGGTGGAGAAGAAAGACTACGAAACAAACGCGAATCAAGGTCGAAAATTTACAGGAACCGGAAGTGCAAATAGATTTTCAGAATAAGATAAACGAACGCATAGATAAGGCAATTTAGGAGTCGCTTGAAATCAATAAAGATATATAGGGCGCGTGGGCTTTATCGCGGGATACCATTGTTGAAACTGCGATTGAAGCGTGTGGTACGGCGATGGTAGGAAGAAAGTCTGGCGATGCGTGGTGGAACGATGAAATTAAGGCAGCCCAAAAAGAAAAGAATGAAGCACACGAGAAAACGCTGAACATGATAGGCCTTAGCGAGGAGGAGAGAAACAGACTCAAAAATGATTACAGAATCAAAAAGATGAAAATTAAACGGCTAGTGGAAGAGAGCAAAGAGAAAACCAGAACAGAAGAAGAGAAAAAAAACTGCTTTGAAGAAATTGTGAAACTATTATGTAAACAGTTGAAGGAAAGTAAAAGTACAGAGTTTGCCAGCATGAGAAACAGCAAAGGTGAAATGCTATATCGTATAGACGGGATAGTAGACGCTCTAAAAGACTCTTTTAAAGAACTATTAGGAGGTGAAGATATAGGACAGCAAAACTGCGACATTGAACATAATGCATTAGAAAACACAATTCAAAAAGTCTGTGTCACTGAGGTCAGAGATATAATTAAAAACTTGAAAAACGGTAAGGCTGCTGGTATAGACAGTATTAGCGCTGAAATGCTTAAATACGGTGGCGAGTACATACCACACAGGTCGTGCGAATTGATAAATTTATGTTTCGAGAAAGGAGAAGTCCCAGACGATTGGAGAAAAGCGATTATCGTACCAATATACAAAAGAAAGGGAGATAAAAGCAACTGCAGTAATTACAGAGGTATCAGCCTACTAAGTACCACAAGTAAAATATACTCAAAAATACTTATCCGTAGGGTAAAACAAATTACAGAAGAGAAGATATGGGAAGTCCAAAGTGGATTTATGCCAGGAAGATCATCTACAGATCAGATATTTAGCCTAAAACAGATCACAGAAAAAAGCTTGAGAGTAGGAAAGAAAATTTTCTGTGCATTTATTGACCTAGAAAAAGCATTTGATAAGGTAAATAGAAGTAAACTTTGGGAAGTCCTTAAAGAGTACGGAGTAAATGGAGGGCTCCTACAAGCAATAAAAACAATATATACAGGTAGTGTAAGCGAGTGTAAGGGTAAATGGGAAACTGAGTGACTGGTTCGATATTATGCAAGGCGTGAAACAAGGATGCGTTATGTCCTCGTGGCTATTTATCATATTCATGGATAAGTGTCTAAGAACTGCCCTCTTCGACGAAGAAGGTGTAGATCTCGAAAAAATCAAGGTACGTGGGTTAGCTTTCGCAGATTACAAGATCGTTATGGCAGAATCAGTCGAGGACTTGCAAAGAATGTTTGAGGGAAAAAGTGAGAAAACGATATGCAACGTTGTCCTAAGTGATGAGAGATTAGAACAAGTTGACAAGTACGTATATCTGGGTAGCCTATTCAGTAGCGACGGAAAAACAGATGGGGAGTTAGATAGGCGCATAAATAAGGGTAAGCAGGTTATCGGTAGAGCAGGGTCCATCCTCACAAATAAAAACATATCAAAAAAGCTAAAATGGCCATACATAACTCTATTTTCGTACCGACTATACTATACGGTAGCGAGACATGGACCTGTCAAGAAAAGGGCAGAAGTAAAATCAACGCGATCGGCATGAAACCTCTGCGCATAATATGCGGGAAAACACTGATGGACAAAGTACGAAACGAGACAATCCTCAAAGAATGTGGTACAGGAGAGACACTAGTTGACACATGGGAAAGAAATCAGCTAAGGTGGTTCGGACATCTTGAAAGAATGAAAGATGAACGACCTACCAAGCAAGTGTATAAAGGTAAAGTAAATGGCAGAATGCCCAGAGGTAGGCCACCGAAAGAATGGTTAGAATCTGTGATTGAGACACTAATCCAAAGAGATATAAGAAGCCATAGATACACATGAGCTTGCATGAAAGAATGTATGGACGTGAAGGAAGCTAGAGTAGTATGCCAGGACAGAAAAGTGTGGCGACAAATAGTTTGTAAACAGAGTAACAGTGGAGTGAATGATGCCTGAAACAAAGACCTAGGATACTGATGGGCCTAAGTGGGGAACCATGCATAACAACCTTGTGAGGCTCCTCACTTGGGGTGATCGCTAGAGAGATTGATCAGCAACCTGGGTCGAAGCAGTTTTGCGGAATGAACGTGTCATTTAAATAAATAACACGAGAATTCCAGATCAATCTAAAACATATATACCTCACACCTATATACCCATATACCGACCTACTTTAAACCTATATACCTATTCACTATTTTCCAACCGAGCAAGTCACGCATACCCTTAATGGTATAACTAACTAATATATGCTACCAAAATGTACAGTGAAGTACAAGTCGAAATGTTGATGCGAATTCTAAGAGTATTGTTAGTGAAAGGTTATATTTTTGTTTGAATTTGTACATTCTTGCAACAATTTGCCGGTATATACAACGTAATTTTAAATATAGGTCCCCAATATTACAAATTATAGTTGTAGAAATGTTTTCCACAAGGGTATCCCTTAATCCTGCTTGAAAAGTGTTTTTTTTTTCTAGGAATAATAAGTGTTCAATATTCATTTATATATTTTCTGAATATTCAGCAATGGTTCCTTTTCTTAACTGAAAATCTCGATTTTTAAACTTTCGAATTTCAGATTGAAACAATAACTGAACTTTAATAAAGGCCTTAAATTATGAATACATAAATATATATTCTTTTTAAGTTATTTTAAAATTGAAAATGATTTATAAGGTTTTAATCGGTTTAGATTTGTTAAATTGCTAGGAGTATACAATTGATACAGTTTTATAATTTTTTTCAACGTTAAGATCTAGAAATTCTCCCATTTTGGACTGATTCCGAATTGTCTTGTTGAATCCAGTATCACTCGCTTGTTGATCTTGTATATATAGTTCAATTTTAAAAATCATTATAATGTATCTTCGCGATTTATCAATAAAGAAAATGTCTCTTTATCGATAATGGTAATTTTCGGATTAATTTAATTAATTTTTATGATTTGTAGGAAATGTTGTTTAGTTAGGCTTAACGTCAAATTATCAGGGTAGCCACCTACCCGAGTGAGTCGTGACAACCGGGACAAAGCCGAGATATATTTTCTTCGGGAGATTTCCCGTATTTCATAATTCGCGCATTCTGGAAAAATTTTCAAGTTGAAATTAGAAAACGTATAATTTTCAAGGTGATTCGCATAACTAAACTTTAAGGATTCACAATATTTCTCGCAATATTCAGAATTCTGTAATATTGAAACCGTGAATATGACAACGACTTTGTTTTTGTCAGAGATCATCCTTTTGGTGAAAATAAAACTATCCATTTGTTTCTGCATGTTACTCGATACCACATCTCCAAATTTGAATCAATAGAAATTTCACTAACTCATTCCGTACACTCAATTTTAATTGATGAATCAGTCATTTCCAGAAATTTACTAATTTTAACCGTAAAAATACCGTAACTGAAATTAATTGTTCATACACCAGCGTTAATTATAATATTAAAGAGTATTTCGAAATTTTTATTTTAATAAATGAATAAGAAAGTATTACATGTGTGAACAAATTAAAAAATTTTTTAATTCAAAATTTAAAAATGGTGCACAAATATATTTGGTACGTCACCTCTTCAAATTAACCAATTCATTCAATAAAATCAATCAGCTATCTTTGTTTCACCAATCCAATCAGTACAACTCTACCAACTGTCAGTGACTCAATTCTAGCTACAGCAGTTAGCAGAATTCAACTGACAGTTATATTTTACTACTTCAAATTTAGAGAGACATGATATGATGCTTGTTAATAATATATTCATCGTTTTTGAAATTTTTATGAATTTTAATTTAAGAGTATAGTCTTGAATGCGTAGTTCTAAACCAGGTTAATCCCTGAAGTCTTGAATCTAAAGTTTTTTTTTCTTAGTTTGATTTTCAGAATAATTCTTGAAGGTTTCAAATTTAAATAATTATTCATAAAATCGGAACCATTCCGCTAATAAGTATTCCAAAATTTCATATTAACTTCAAGATTAATGGGACCATATTACAGCACCCTTGGTTTCCCCCCCCCCCCTGTTTTTTTGTTTTAATTTTCATTGTAATATATTAAAATTGTCCGATTTTTAATTGAAGACTTCAGCAAATGAATAATTTTCAACTTGAAGGATATTTGATTGGGAAATTCCAAGAATGAGTGACAATTCTAAAGGAAGATTTGAAATGATAAGGAAAATTAAAATTGAGTGAAAAAAATAAAAACAAAAGCTAAAAAAATTAAATATCTGGAAATGATACACCAGTAAATGAATAAATCCGGTAATTTTAAGCGGTTACAAGTTTATGGTTCTGAAATTACATATTGAACGTTAAGTTTTAAAATTTTCCTCTTGTCGGATTTAATTTTGCAATCAAAATTAAATTGATTCAATTTTGGAAAGTAAAATCAGCAATTAATTTTTAGTCTTGAATGAAGTTCGCACTCGTTTGAGTTCAACGTCCCGGAGTAGAAATTTGTTCATTTTCAATGTTTTTTTTTTTTTTTTTTATGGGTCCTTGGCGTCTGGCCCCGGCCTACCTCGGCCGGGATTATTAGGCTGTTGTGAGTGGAATCTTAATTTTATGTGGATACTAAGGGTTCTGGAAGTGTACGTGATAAAAGTTTGTACCATTTTTCTCTTACAGCGCGACTACATGCATTCACAGACGGAGTGTCTGTCTCTATTGGGTGAAATCGGTCTGAAAACGGGGCGTCAGGGGCCGAGGATGACGCTCTTTCATCCAATGTACGTGCTGGTGTGGATCCAGTGCCACTATTTCAGTGTGGAAGGGAAGCCCCTCATCAGGGCTCACTGGACCTTGGTAAGAATATTAAGATCAACTTTCCTATCTCTTTCACCATTTTTCTCCCCTTTTTTCTGATCGCAGAATCTATAAGCACCCCTTTCTTATATGTTTGCAGCATCGCTCATAAGAGGTATCCGCGCCTGGGTTCCCGTTGGGGATGAGGGATACCTGCTCCCAGGGGCTCGGCCGATTCCGGAGGACGATCCGGAAGAGGATTGGTTCGCCGGATGCGACTAGCGATAAGAGGGGGGGGGGGGGGATTTTTATTTGTATTTTTAGTTGCCCTTTCTTTCTTTAATTAAATATTTTTCATGATAATTAAAAGAGGGGGAAGTTACTTCCTTCCCAAATTCCCTGGTAATAAATAAAAAAAATAATAAAAAATAAAGCTTTTAATCCTTAAAACTCTAATTTAAAAAAATTCAATTCCTAATTTTCAAAACTAAATATGGGCGGAAGGCGGTGTCATAGAACTTTCCTTATTTTGACAATTTCTCTCTTTTTCTGTTTTTCCTCCCGCTTTATTGGAAAAAGTTTCTAGCAAGACGACGACATTTCTTTCCATTCAGACACAAAAGCGCACAGCGTACGTAACCTTAATTTTCAGAATGGCTGCAGCGTCTGCGTGGGTAGTAGAATCGTTGACTTCGCTGTCGTTGAATTGGTGTGCGGCGGTGTAAGGACCGCAGTTTTGGGTGATCCGTCAGTTGTCTTTTCACAAGCAGAGTTACTCATGCTTGTTGGTAGGATCTAGATCGTTGAAGGACGTTCGATCTCGACGCTGGTTTCTTCTTGGTTCGCGTAGGTTGTCCAATATCGTCCTTGGCGAGGTAGGTGCTGGGATCTTCTCTAGATGTCTTAAAACAGTGACATCGAATTTTTACAATTCCGGCCTTGAAACGAGGGTAGCAACAGCAAATGCTCAATTCCACGGCAAGTAGAGCAAGTCCGATGTAGGAGCCATGGATCAGCATCAGGTGATTGGCCCTAAATCGACGTTGTAGGTTTATCTCGTTCAGCTGTCGTTCTTTAGTCGTTACAATAAGTTGCCCTTGTTCATGCAGGAGTGGAGATAGATCGGCCAGATTTAGATGTAGGCGGGGTTCGTAAATAACCTCCATTGATCCGATCTTGTTTGTTGATCCGAAGAACGTTTTATCCTGCGTTCTGAGCTGACATCAGGGTGCAATTTGGATTATTCCAATTTTATTCAAGTCAATCAAAGTTTTAGTCTGATTGGAACATCCTAATACGACGGAGAGGGGCTCAGGTAGGGAATAGAGCCATCCATTCAAAGAATCAATTGGAACCAATTCCGATTCTTTGCTATAGGTCACTCGGGTGTCATACTTACGGAGGACCTTTGTCGAAGGGTTTAAGAGGAGTTCGCTTTCGCACGATCGATACTTCGTGTTTTTGTTAATAGGTAAGTTGTTTTTGCAAATCATGTAATATGAAGTCCTTGTGCATGATTCTATCTGTCGATGATTCAGTAAGATGTTTGTCCTTTGTGATTCTCCCACGACAATGTGGGAAAATTTCGGTAGTATGTACGCACTTCCTGAAGCATTTCCCAGCACTGATTGGAACACTGGTACCGCATGTAGTTGGTACATCTAGTAGTAGGTATGTTCCAGTAATGGAACGTCCACAAGTATACTTAGGATTTCCTTTTTGTAGAGTGCTGTGATGGTGAAGACGCTGGATAACTCCTCAAGATCTACCTGTGTTCCTGGGACCATCAATTGATCGAAAAAATTTAACATCTTGAATATTCAACGTCAGTGTTCGACACCATTTAACATCAAAAATATTTCCTTGATAATGTTTGGCAAAAACGTATTGTTTCTATTTGATGTGGTCCATTAGCTGGTATATACTTTAAATCATAAATATTAACAAACAAACCATTCCTGTATTCAAATGTTGGAACATCTTTCATCTCAACTGGAAAATGTATACTATCCTAATGCAACTCATCACTGAAATGTGGATATGGACCAGTTCTGCTAACATGCCTATCTTGGTTACGAGCTGTTATAACTGAGCAGGGAAATTAATAGCCATCGTTACTTTAAATGTACACAACTTCTTTTTTCTTGTTTATATACTCTGGTAATTCAATAAAAGTTTATAATTCAGAAATCCATCCATGACTACGATGTTTTTTTGTATTTCAAGATTTGCCTCCCATTTAATTAAAAAACTTAGATTGTCGTTTGGAGAAATCATTGTGATTAGTTAGTAAAGCTGCCTAAAAAAGTTAAGCGATGATTGTCTAAAGTCGCTATAAGAAATCAAGTAGACATTATTCCAAACTTAAAATAGTTAAAAACTATTCAGTTTCATAGTATTTTTCTTTTGATTATATTGAATTATTCTGATTGAAATAGTCAATTATATCTCCAGTTGCGATATTCAATTTTTTTCCTTCTGTTTCTTCTTCTGTTTTTCTTTTCCTTTTACTTCGAATATTGTTTCTATGTAAGATTCCTTCTTTAATTTCAAAGAAGTATTTTTCTAAGGATGACTTCCTAAAAAGATCGCGAAATTTGGAAGGATAGATGCTTTAATCCGTTCCAAAAAAATATACATAAGGGAATAACTCTTCGTCGTGTTTCTGACAACTTACACGTAAAATTTCCAAATTTGTGTGAAGATTCGCAAATTTGGAATACCTGCAGATTTGAACTTACCAGCCCAAAAGGAATATCATCTTTGAGTTGTGACAATGCTGCAGAGATTTCTATTCAAGTTCAATCAGATACTGACATTGCTGTTGACGAGGATCATGAAATGTTTTTGAAATACGCTAAGCTTTATTTTTCAATACATTTAGAGATAAATGAAACAAAGATTCAGTGTGCGAACAAATATCCTAAATCGGGCGTTGCAGTACAATGGATATAAATTCAATAGATTTAATTTTTGAAGCATATTCACAATTAATTATAGACTAACTGTAATGCAGGTATTGCAACTTGTTCATTAACAATGACAGTCCTCACCCTGTAAGTTGCAGAGAGCAGTTACACTAACAGCATATGATATTATCTAATGCAATAAATTAGCTTGAAGGTGTTCCACGGGTTCTCCGGCGTGAATACAGTGGCGAACTGTCGCGCCATCTCAACTTCGGCGAAGCATCCTGTTACCGATTATTCAATTACTCGAAAAAAAACACCATCTTGGATTTGGGCTTTTTTAGAGAAAAATCTCATGAGAAACTCTGTCGAAACATGAAAAATAAAATTTTGCCTTATGTAAATGAAAATAAGTTATATACTTTTGAAAAGGTGGCTTTCCATGAAAAGTATAAAAATTACCACCACTTCAGCAAATATTTGTCGAGAAGAAAAAAAATTTTTTGTGATAATTGCCATCCGATAAAACTCCAACCGTTTTTTGGGGTGCTACCACTTGAGGAATTATGCCCAACTTATAAATCTGAAAGATGATGTAATTGCTACAAAATATATGAGGCGATTTCTTTCAATAATATACCTTTTTCGAAAATCACGCAGAAAAATGGACTTCGTGAGATATTTCGATACTAATGGATGTTTCATATCAAGAGAATTTATAATTTGGATGGAAGAATAAACTGGCCTCTAAATGTGGAATCTGCAATGGAAATAGAGGGATAAATATTTTATAGTTTAGCCGATAAAAATTTATTTTAGGATCTATGAGCTAATGAAGTTAACCTTCCAATTGTCAAAATCTGTCAAAAACTGACAGATTTTTTTTAATGCTCTATTTTTTAACCGATTACATATATTTGGATATCCATTTTGTAAATGATGGGGGCATCCTTGTTCTGCCGAATGATCCAAAGAAAGTAGAACGAATTTTAGAAAATGTCAAACTGGCAGTTATCTTTCTGAAAACATTGAAACTGGGTTTTCTCCGCAAGTCCACCTTTTAAATTTATCATTTTTTAAATAAATATTGCTGACAATGTGAAAAGTACGAAGTTGCTTAGAATTAAAATTTCTACAAAGTCTTTAATGTCGATTTTCCTTATTTTTTATAATAATCCGTAAAACATATTTTCTATGTGCAAAAGGTACACGATCTCAGGGATCACTTATTTTTCAGTAAATTATAGTTCTCTTTATTTTTTTGTGATTTTCATGGAAGACATTGATTTTATTTGTATCATCGTGTAATATACAATAAGTTTCAAGTCGTATATGTACATAAAAATATATTTAAAAATCTGCACGCTGCGCTCACAAATTTAAGCGAGCCTACACGGAAAAAATAATCGCCTAAATTTGAAGTGACTATTCTGACTCTTGGATAGAGAGAAGTGCCTGATGAGATTTCAACAAATTTCATTAAATAGTAGAATAAAAGTCAAATCATTTTTGAAAATAGAGTCACTGGGAAAAGTCTACTAATTCTCATGAAAAAGTATTTCAAAAGTCAAGCGATCCTTTCTGATAATTAATAAATATTGAATAATAATTTTTAGGAAATGGGACAAAAGCAAGTAGTTGATAAAACATATTGAAAAGTCTATCAGATGTTAGTTTATGGTAAACGACTTTTTGTATGATTTGTGAAAAAGAATTTAGAAAATAAGTAATCGAAGAATGGATAATATGGGCTCATAAATTTCCGTCGACAGTTACTGAAAATTATGAATGCGCAGTGAACATTTTTCGCAGCACCGCACATGTTGCGCGTTTTGCCTGTTGTGCGTCTGTTGCATTGTTTACCTAGTGATATTCCTTGAGATTTTATTTTCTTAAAAGTTATTTGCTAGGTCGGAATTTTCTTCGACCCAGAAATGACAGGGAATTTATTTTCTGATAGAGATTATTTTTTAATGATTAGTTTGAATAGAAAAACTTATTCACTTGAATTAAATTAAACTTCATATCATATTGCATAATACGAGGTTCAACGAGATCATTTGCAAGTCTTTAAGATGGCGTTGATTCGATTTAAAATTTTAGAGCTTAAGCACTTCTAATTTTAAATATTTTTCAATTGTAAAGATTAATTGTCGAATCGGGACAGATTTTTAAGTGCTTCCCCAAATCCTTTACTCTAAAATATTGAAATTCAAGAAATTAAATTCAAAATAAGTTCAAATTTATATTCCACTTTAACGTTCAGCATTCAAATTTGATCGTTGGATTCTTAGTATATTTGATTACCGAGAATTACGCAGCTAAAATATTGAACCATCTTCTTGATTATCACCTTTTTTAATTCAATATAAGTGAAATCTGTGAATCTGAAATTTAAAAAAATGTTGATATTATTCAACAGTTATTAATTTTTGAATTGTGGTTTTCATTTGTAATTTCTAAGCGGAGGCGAGATATTTTTAGAAACAATTCATCAATCAAAGAAAATGTTTGCGATTGAAAATGGTTTCCCTTTTGGCAATCACCCATATACTAATATCATTCTTTCTCGTTATGTAAATAATAAAATATTAATATTATACATGGCAGCATGAAACAACGTCATGTGGTAGCAATTATTCAAGTAGATTCCATAGACATCTTCTGCTTTGTTTTATCAACTGCAACGTCAGTTTTGGATGACAGATATTGGACATTGTAAAATGATCAACACGTAAAAGTTAAATAAACTTTTGATTTATATAAAATAAACGCGTTATTTACTTCTGAATATATTTGGGGCTTTTTGCAAGACCACTTTTTTGAAGCAGGAATAAATTGCTGTGTGCTTCAACGTCATTCCTGTCATCAAAATACAGAGGACTGTTGTGTACTTTGACGTTCTTGCTGTGACAATTCAGAGGATTGCTGTGTGCAATAAGTTGGGATTGATTGACTTAAAAAATCACAAAGGTTTATTATATACATTTGATTTTTCACTATCTTCGAAAATTTGAGGCTTGTAATTATCATCTTCTTAGAAAAGAGCAACGAGAATTTCTGTCACGTAATTTCTTATAAAATATATAGTATTTTCTACTGGTATTGAATTTTAATTTCAATTTAAATAAAAAGCCGAAGACTCTCAGTGATTTTTCTGTTTTGAACTTGAAAGACATTTTGAAAAAAAAGGTCTGCCGAATTTGGGAAATAAGGCTGATTTGATTAATCGACCACAGGAAGTTGATCGCTCAGGTTCTTGGATGGAAATGGAGGAGATAAATTCACATACGGAAGAAGCAGCTTCTTTATTGGATACAACAAGTATGACTATTCCAGATCAGAGTCCTTTACTTAAAGATTCAATTTTTCCGTCACTACCGCTGAATTCATCAACGAATTTTACATTGATGCAACGCGAAATGGAACTTATGAGAAGGGAGAGAGATTTGCTCGCACGAGCGGTCCAGTTATTACAAGGTCAAAACCAGGTCGAAGGAAATTCAACAACAGGTTAATCAAATTCATTAGGTTCTCGTTCCAACGTAAACATTAGAGCTATTAGTGATTTATTAAGTGAATTTAATGGATCTGATCGTAACTTCTGTCAGTGGGAAAAACAACTACTACTCCTTAGTGCAACTTATGAACTGAACGATAATTTTACAGAAATTTTTCTCAGTTCGAAGTTGAAAGGCAATGCTTTAGAATGGTTTCATTCTAAATGAGGACATACTGAAATGAGTATGGAAGACTTGCTTAAAGATATGAAGAAGATGTTTGACCATCGACCTAACAGGTTAGAACGACGAAGGCTGTTTGAAGGAAGAAAGTGGAAATTCAACGAGTCATTTTACGAATACTATCACAAAAAATTAATCCTAGCTAATCAAGTGCCAGTAGACGATGAAGAGGTGATGGATTATATAATTGATGGAATTCCAGATTTGCAGCTAAGAAATCAAACCCGTATGAGGTGTTTCAAGACATCATCTGAATTATTGGAAGCATTTAATAAAATCAGTCTTCAACCCGAACTGCCAAAAGTTCAATCAAGAAATTATGTAAAATCAGCTGATATCAAAGTTACATCTAAATCTCAATTTAGATGTTACAACTGTCGAAGTCTAGAACACACTTCAAATGAATGTCTACAGCCAAAAAACACAACTTGTTATAGTTGCAATGAGCCGGGCCACATCGCCAAGAATTGTCTCAAGAAGAAAAACATTATCAATTTTGTCTCTGAAAGTACTCCAATGAATAGGCCCTTTTTCAAGAAATTCGACGTGGATATTGAAGAAGGAAACCGTATTGAATTAGACTGTGCGCTAGATTCTGATAGTCCGGTGAGTTTTGTTAAAACGAAATACATAGAGGATTCGTATTACACTTGATGATAAGACACGAGATAATATTACATTACTTATTGTTCCTGATAGTACGATGCAATCTTCGCTAATTTTAGGCCGAGATACATTTATGTAAATTTGGACTAGGTCTTGCAAAAATAGAAAATATTGAAAGGATAGAAAGTTTTGAAAAAGAAGCTAAAGAATTAATGAATATTGAAATTTGTTTAATGGATGAAAAACGATTGAAAGATTTAAGAATTAATTCTGAGGTACCTTTTGAAACTCAATTAAAACTTTTGGAACAATTTGAAATAGGATACTTAGAACCTGAACGACCCACTGTTCCTGAAACTGAAGTTGAGCTGAAATTAATTTTGAATGCTAGGAAACCTTTTTACTATGCACCTAGACGACTCTCTTTTGACGAGAAAATTAAATTAACAAAAATTATAGATGATTTGATGAAAGGGGGAGTAATTCGTTCAAGTAAATCAGAATTCGCATCCCCAATTGTGCTAACTAGAAAAAAGAATGGTGATATAAGATTATGTGTAGACTATAGAACTTTGAACAAAGCTATATTACGCGATAATTATCCTCTACCATTAATTGAAGATCAGCTTGATGTTTTAGAAGGGAAAAAGTATTTTACGTCACTTAACTTGAAGGATGGTTTTCGCCATATAAACGTCGCTCCAGATTCGGTGAAATTAACATCTTTTGTCACACCTTTTGGCCAATACGAATATTTGAAAATGCCTTTTGGACTGAAAACTGGTCCTTATACGTTCCAGCGTTTTATAAATGAGGCATTTTCAGATCTCATTAAATCAGGCCATGTAGTTGTATACATGGACGATTTTATGGTGGCAACTAAGACGATTGACGAACAATTTGCAATCTTAGAAAAAGTTTACGAAATTTTGGTGAAAAATAAAATGGAACTAAAGCTTGAGAAATGTTCTTTTATATATACGAAGATAGAATATCTTGGTTATGAAATCTCTGGAGAAGAAATACGTCCTTCGAAAAAGGGTCTTGAAGCCGTTGAAAGATTTCTGGTTCCGCGAACGGTGTTACAATTACAACGCTTACAACAATTACAACGATAATACTCCTGAAGCGTCAAAAGCATCTGTTCCCGAATTTAAAGGACCATATTTAATTGCAAAAAAACTGCGAAATGATAGATATGCGATAAGCGATATTGAAAGGTTTCAAAATACACAAAAACCTTATCAGGGCGTATTGGAAGCTAAAAATATGCGTCCATGGTTTGGAACCAGAAAGGTCTAATGATAAGGTTATTTAATTTTTTTATTTTCGATTTTATCATCTTATTAAAGTCCAGGACGGACTATAGTCAGGATTGGCCGAACTGTGGTAGCAATTATTCAAGTAGATTCCATAGACATCTTCTGTTTTGTTTTATCAACTGCAACGTCAGTTTTGGATGACAGATATTGGATATTGTAGAACGATCAACACGCAAAAGTTAAATAAACTTTTGATTTATATAAAATAAACGCGTTATTTACTTCTGAATATAAAGAAATTCCGTTACTACAGCCACAAGGTTTAAAAAATGTTTAAAAATACTATTGTTACATCTTTTTAAAAATTGAAAAAATTTTATGCCTATTTAAAGCAAGATATTTGAGTAAAATGAATTGAAAAACAACATTTAAAAAAAGTTTATTGCCAATGTATTTCATGTTCTAGAAGAATAATTAGAAAATTGATAATTAGACTTTTTTTTAAATGAAAAAATTAATAATGCAAGGTCGAAGCATACAAATATTTTTCATCCGACCATCGTGAGACTCAATCATTTTCAAAGTGACAGTCCTTACAATTCGACTTTCTTTACAGAATCCTTTTTCCTTCTGATTTCGAAAGCTCAAAAGGAAAATTAAGTATCGAGCACTTTTTGAAATAGGTCATATTCAAATGTAATAACACTTTTTTTACATACTCGAAATTATTGTTTAAGGATTGTTATTCTAAATTAAAAACTGAGTTAAAAATTATAATAAAAGAATTAAGTTAATTAAAAACTGTGCGTTTTGTGGAGGTTTTTGGATAGCATAGAATGCACTTTTGTCACTAAGGTTAATAAAGCGTTTTTGAACTCGACTGTTCTTGATTATTTATCAGTTGGAGATAATTTTTAACGGGTTTAAATCTTTAACTAACAAAACTATTGAGCCCTTTTTGCAATAGGTGAAATTCAATTTCATTTTTTACATATTTTAAATTATTGTTTTGGAAAAGTTATTCCACATTTAAAACTGTGTGAAAGAGTACGATGAAGAATGGATAAATTGAAAACTGTTCCTTTTATAGAAGTTTTTTATATCAGAGAATCGTTTTTCGTCGTTAAGTTGATATACTTTAAATGGTTTTTAAACGTTTCAAGTATTTAAAAAAATATATTGTGCATTCCCCGAAATAAGTAAAATACAATTCTTTGTTTCACGTAATTAAAATCACTGTTTAAGAAGTGTTATTTCACTTTAAAAACGGAGTAAGAAAGTATTATAAAAGAATTGAAGGAATTGAAAACCGCGCATTTCACGGAGGTTTTTGTATAGCAAAAAATCGTTTTTTATCATCAAGATCATTAAAGCATTTTTGTACTTGACTTTTCTTTATTGGTTATTATTTTTGTATAGTTTGCAATATTTTTTAATATTTGGAGGAAAAAGGTATAGAGCCCTCTTTGAAATAAGTAAAATTCAATTCTAAATTCTTTCTAAATAAAGAAATTTCTAATATAGTCAATATATAGAATTCCTGAAAATGAAACAAAAATTCGACGATATAATTTAGACAACCACCACAAAATGCTCCGATCGCAATTCATAAGAAACAAAATTAAAAAATTTGTTTCCTCGGACAAAAATAAAAACGAGGAAAGAAAAATGAAGAAACAAATGTTTTAATTTTGTTTTTTAGGAATTGCAATTGGAGCCTTTTGTGGTGGTGGTCCAAATTTTATCGTTGATTTCTTGTTTTATTTTCAGGAATTCTATATATTGACTTGATTATCGGACTTTAAATGGGATTTTGAATTTGATTTTAGTCTGATTTAAAATTCTGGAATTTCTAATAATGTATTAATAATTATTAAAAAATGCAGAGGATACAATAATAATTTCAAGAATAAGTTTCTTATTACTCTGTGTCATATAAAGAAACGTAAGTTCCCATTTCTTCTCCCGAGGACCCATTTTATTTAGAAAATTAGAATTAAAAATTGAAAATTCAACGTGGATACGAGGAGTCGAAAAAGAAATAAGGAACCAGTAGAAAGGGAAAGGTAATGAGTACCCAGAAAGCTTTGGACAGAATCTTTGGAAAAAATTTTTTTTTAAAATCTACTACAAAAGAAGACAAGGAGCAATACAAATTATGAGAAAGAATAGAAAAATACTACGAGAAAGCGAAAGGAAATAATTATAATAATAACAGTAATATAATAATACAAATAAATACAAAAAAATTATAAAAAGGCATTCTCTGCCCAAGATGAGCATCATAAAGGATCTGCTTGCAGTAATAGGACACCTGAACAGCAAGGTTTTACCTATGCATTTAAACGCAACACTAACTGCGTTCGAGGTGCAAACTCTCGTGTATTGTGGAACTGTGGCAACCGTTAGAAAGTTGGACCGCAGAACTAGTCCTACAAACGCAGTCTTTGCCAAGGAAGGAATCGAGATTCACCATGGAAGATCAGGTTGGATAATTATATCAGCAAAGTAAGGTGCAAATCGGGTGGATTGACTCAATATAAGGAAGAAAATAGAACCAGGAAAATAATATACCATGTTACTAAAATCATCCACCCTCGATACATCGAGACATTGGCACCAGCAATATTGGATGAGATTATAGACCCTCGACGGCATAGACTTGATATCCTTACTGCTAGATTGCGTCGGTACAAGGAAAGTAGTGCAAGAAGGCAACAAAATCGAACCTTTCCAGCAGATAAAAAAAAGTTCTATCGTGAACTGAGTGTAAAGCAAAATAACAAGCAAGACACCGAAGTTCCTCAATTGGAAGACATGAGTAACCACTGGTCGGGTGTTTGGGGAAAAACTAACAACAGTAATTTGCACACTGCGTGCACAACTTCTGGCACAAGTGCCTGACAAGTGTGCATCCTGCGATGGCAAGGTGTTTTCAGAAGATCATCGAACACCGAGATCTGATTCCAGGCTTTATGCTCAAGGGTACTACGTATATGTTCCCTAATAAACCAGATGCGCAAAATCCACCTGAATTTAGACCGATAGCCTGTCTCCAACAATTTATAAATGCCTTGCAGCCATCATTGTAGATAAGGTATATTCTCAGTGCAACGAGAATGACCTCCTAGCAGAAGAACAAAAAGGATGTTGTAAGAACTCGTGGGACAGTAAAGATCTACTCACCATATACGCTGTTGCCATGACGCAAGCTCGTAAACATCAAAGAAACTTGCACATGGACTACATTGACTACAAGTAAGCGTTTCCTTCTGTACCACATGACCATTCGCTTGAAGTTTTAAAAATATACAAAATATGCCCATGGATCATCGACTTTCTAAGTCGCGGAATGATGCTTTCGGGTACAAGAATCAATTATTTCGATCATGGATAAGCAAGGATAACTAAATTAATACGCATTACGACGGGTATCTTTCAAGACGACTTCTGTAGTGCAGTGTGATTCTATTTAGCGTTGAAACCATTGAGCAAAATACTAAATAGCATGTCTCATGTGTTCCGAATGCATGATTACGATGATGTTCATCAAGTAAACCATCTTTTATACATGGATGACCTGAAGCTATACGCTAGTTCGGACCAGTAAATTGCAGTAAGTGATAGATGTCACAAAGCAGTTTTCCAATTATGTCCACATGGAGTTCGGACTAGATAAGTGCAGAACAGTGCATTTAACCAAAGGAGAATTAGGAACCGCATAACTAGAGAATGATTTTGAGAATGACATCGAGGCAATGGCTAAGGGCGAGTCTTATTAATACCTGAGTATACTCGAATCTAAGGGTATTCAGCATACGATAGTTAAGAAAAGCCTAACGACTGCTTTCGCGCAAGGCTCAAATTGATTCTGAAGAGTTCTCTTAATTCGGCAAACAAGATCAAGGCAAACAACACCTATGCCATCCCGATCCTCACGTATTCCTTTGGGCTCATCAAATGGTCGACCTCGAAAGGTTAAAAGAACCATCTGCGTAGAAATGACGAAGTACCGTATGCACCACAGTAATTCGGCAATTGAAAGGATAGTTCTATCACGACATAGAGTGGGTAGGGAATTTGACGAAGTCAAGAAACTGTGTAAGTCACAAGTTATACAGTTGGGAGACTATATGAAAAGCAATCGAGATGCTCCACTTAACGAAACCATCTTTAAAGCGGATCTTGATTACACGTCCTTAAATTTCTCCTCAGAGGAGGCCTAAAATGTCAGGGTAGAAACCATAGAGAAATTAGAAACACAATGGAGACAAGAAGCCATCCACAGCGAGCACCCCAAAACGTTGGATCAACATGAAGTGTATAGTGAGGCATCCAATATTTGGCCGAAGAAGGGCATCAAAGGATTCGTCATTGCGATTCCGGACAGGGTTGTCAGCACCATAAATTATCGCAAACACGTGTCGCATCAAGACGTGGTTGACCGGTGCCGATTATGTGGAGATACCATCGAGCACATTACTTATAGTTGGCGCGTAATAGTTCAAAGAGAATATGCGCACAGACGTAATGATGTAGCGGGTATTTTACATCAACAACTTGCCCCAAACCTAGGACTCTTAACCAAATGGATGCCTTTCTATAGATACATTCCAGTGCCCGTTTTAGAAAACGAAGATTACATCTTATATTGGGATGGTACTATCCAGACGGATCATTATATCCGAGCCAATCGACCCGACATCGTAATGTGAGAGAAGAAAGGTGAAAGAAACTATATCATCGACATTGCTTGCCCTCTTAACCGGAATTCGCACGCAATCTATACAGCCAAGATCCATAAGTATAGCGAACTAAGGCATGAAATAAAGACAATATAGAGCAATGTGAAACATTCATCTATTCATCCTATTTTGATTTCGGTTACACGCAATGTGCATGTAAGGTGCACTGAACACCCTGAAAATTTAGAAGTCAGTAGGGTACTGGCAGCAGCTCAAAGGCGATTTTATGAAATACTTGTCGCATTGTAAGAAACTGTCTAGACAATCAGGAAGCAAGCTACTAAAAATCTATGGAGTGGCAGATGGTAGCTCTAAAAAAACATCCAGAGGCAACTGTTGCCACCGCCAATGCTTGCGGCCGCTGTGCAAGGACAACAGCGGTAAAAGACGAACATCAAATTACACCATGCTTCTAATATTGTACCTGAAAAATCATCGCAAAAGATTTCGAGCATCGTATTATATTAATTTATAACATCCTCATCTTATGAGGCACTTGACTTCGTTCGTGGCTGATGAAGAAAAACCGGGTTCAAAAAACCCGAAAACAAGTGTTAAGAATATATATTAGGATAGGTCGGCATAACATAGTATAAAAATCTACAGAATTAACCCCAGAACGATCAAAATATCTATATCGAGATGGATAAACACAGCAAAAGAACGACCAGATCCAGAACTGCAAGTCGGAAAACCATGGATGACAACGACATTAAGATATCTAAGGATCTAAATCGGATAGTGATTAAAGCGGACATTCACCGAGCCGACGAGAACCAGATAGAACCAAGGACATCGGACAATTTAAATATGACACTAAAGGAAGAAGATCGAAGAACTTATTGAGTTGCTGGAAGACTTAGATAAAATAGGACATGTGAACTTCTCACGAGCAGAACATTGAGAATGGCGGACTAAAAAGACTAAAAAGCATGGAGGACCTTGAGCATAAAACTCCAGCCAATCACAACAGAACGGGATAACACCCTGGAGTGAGAGGCAAGCAAACTGAGAAGAAGCTTTACTCGGTAACACGTCAGAAAACCATCAGCAGGGCAATAACAGAGCAAACTATGCACAAGGATAAGCACGCCCACCATGGATAGGGAATCAACAGGGACATGAGATTGATCTACAAGAGGAAGAGATACGCCCTCTACCATCAGGATCGGGAAACGAGGAAGTTCCGCGTCTTTGCGAAACAACTTGGCAGGACAAGAAGGCGAAGACGCTCCGATAAAAGTCGTCTATGAAGTAAATGGCTTTTACAATTCAAGAGAAGAGTTATTAGAAGAGGGTAAAGAGAGCACTCGCAAGCGCAAGTCAAAATGTTACGAAGTTCATCTAATCATCACAGGTACTATTACAAAGGCGAGTGAACTACATATCAATGGAGAACCACAAAAAAAAAACACTGGAAGGGAGAAACCAAGTTCTAGTAGTGAAAACCAATAATACCAAGAGAAGGAGGCGAGCGGATTACTCCAGAAAAGACGCTTAGAAATCGAAAGATTGATCAATCGCTTTCTAGTCGCTATTTTTGGTTATAATCGATAGTTTTCGATGCCCTGAGAAGGAGTATAACGATCTTTCAATTTCTAAGTTTGCGGAATCCTTAAAAAATGGTGGAGATGGCGGTCGCGAGAAACAGGCTTAGCGTATTGAAACAAGAATCAACTGTCTGACGTCCATTTAATGTTTCAAAACTTTGTAGTAATACATTTACAGGACACGGGTATACCATATTTAGTGAAAGCAGATCATAAAACACTATGATTGTTCTAAATAAACAACTTAAAATTACGACTTTTTATTTTAAAAAAATTTAACTTTGTAATTTTTGCATTTATAACTGCTGAACTATAAATTTAAGGAAAAATGCTTCTAGTAAATGTTGAAATTAAGAAGGGGACGAGCAGTTCGAATTGCGCGAGGAGGGGAATGTAATGCAGAACGCAGTCTGTTCTTAAAGTCGTGCTGGATGGCTCAATTTTGAGCATAGAACATTCTCATATCGGTGCTTTTCAGAAAAATATACACTGAAACATTTACTAAAAGCATTTTTGGATAAAATTCATAGTTTAGAAGCTATGACTGCAAACATTGAAAAGATATATTATTTTGATTGAAAAAACGTAATTTAAAGTTGTTTTTTTAGAAAAATTATTGTTTCTTATGATTTCATTTAATTAAATATAATAGACGCGTGTCCTATGAATGCATTTCTACAAGATTTTGAAACATTTCATTGACGTCAGATAGTTTATTCATGTTTCATTACGCTTAGACGTTTTCTCACGACCGCCATATTTGACGCAATTTTTGTAAGGGTCCCGCAAACTTAAAATCCAAAAAATTGTCATATTCCTTCTCAGGGCTAAGAAAACTATCGATTCAAACCAAAAATAGCAACTAGAAAGAGATTGATCACTATTTGAATCAAATCAGGGTTGATCCGCTCGCTTAAAGGGAAGTGGTATCGGTCGGGAATGGAGCAAAAATCCACTTAATTTCCAGGCAGGATCTGACGAGAACCGGGTTACCTGCGAGGAGGGAAGGGAAAATAAAGGAAGAGCAGCTGTGGATTGAGCGACTAGCAGAAAAGACAAACTTTATGCTGAAATTCTTGGAGTACGGAGCAACAACCCAGGCAAATCGTCAAAACAACTGCAGAGAGCAGAGGCTTCAAGAAGAAAACTGAATAGAAAGAGTATCGCTGATTGAAGCATTCCGCAATTGGACACTACCACAAAGCTGGTCAATCCGAAACAATGTAAGGCTATGCAAAGACCCTAATTATAACACCAGGGAAGGCTAACTGCGTTTAAACTTTGATTTCTATAATAAATTAGAGGGTAATGTGCAGATACAAAATGTCAATTAGATAATTACTAAAGGTTGTGAAAACTAGTTTTCCTGATAAGATATTATAATAGTATTATTAAGCACAGAAAAGTATCTCATGTAACAGAGATCAAAATTTAGGGGGCAGTTGTAACGTATTAAATATAGACCCTGTAGAATGGCAGACAAGCATAGAAATATGTAAGTAAATTTAAGATCCTGCATCAGGCGTTAGCAGAAACCTGGTCACTATGGAGACTCCCACCATCTCACGCAAGTGAGGGAGTGGGGTAGAGCAAGCACGCTGGCAGAAGTAACTGAAGGAGTCTGATGCGGGATGAGAAAACGGCATTCGAAGTCCGGCTAGCAAGCTGTTGGCATCCGCACGAGCTTAGAGAGTCGCGCACGGGGCGAAGGAGTTCACTCCTTCAACCGAGTAAGCGCTCACTACAAGCTATTAACTAAATTGAGTAGTGTACAGGAAAAAGAGTTTACTCTTTTAACCGAGTAAGCACTCAAAAGCAAAGTCAAGTATCAGACAAGGCGAGGGAGTTTAATCCTGCAAACGAGTAATCACTGACTATTAATGAAAAGATGATATGACGTGTAGAGAGTCTAATAACCTATTCTGTATATGCGATGCGATTTTGAAAATAAAATTAATTGACTAATTAGTCTGAGATGCGATTAGAGAACAAAACAAATTGATGAATTAATCCATGCTTGAAAAGAGGTTCATTTTTGTTTAGAGGGAGATTCATATCACGCAAAAGAATTTATATAAAGAAAAATCATAAACTGAGAGAGAGAATCCAGTTCTGTAATCTGCCTGATGTTCACCTACATTTAAAAGATTTGATTAGGCATTTATATATATATACATATATGAATATGGTCACAATAATTGATAAGCAGTCCCGGACAATGGTCCAGGGATGGTCCCGAAGAAATCACCCCTAAGCGAAGGCTGAATGGCACCTGGGTGAGGTATTTCAAACGGTGATTCTGAGGTACCGGGCGACCTTTCAGACTATACAGCCTTATCCTTGCATGCGGGGTGCTACAAGGATGGACGAACGATTTTCCCTAGCTGCTCGTGGGAACAACAATTACAGCACTAAACATAGTTGTAGTGAATGCGGTTCAAAACAATCGAACGCGCAGGGCTCCTGACAAAGGGTCGGACAACAATGCCGACTACCCTAGAGTTGGGGGAGCCAATAAAGACAGAGTCAATGCGATTAACCGGCAAAATCTTATTACTTTTGAGTGGTCGGATCGACTCAGGGATGACCTGCTGGAGTGATATGATGCCAGTATTGCCCCTGAACGAAAAGGTTACATAGCGCGACTGCATAATCAGTGGTGCGAGAAACACCCACATCTTTCGGATTTTCCGCAGAATCGTCTGCAAAACCGTGCCGAGGACCTCCGGGAGAGAGCTTATATAAGCGGTGCGCTTACTCAATCGCAGCCAGAACAAGCCGGCAACAGAGAAAGAGAGGCGGCACTGAGACCAACCTCGAACAGGCATCCAATACAGGAAGGACGATGCTTCAGGACCCGGAGAAACATCAACATTCAGGTTTCTCCCAAGCCCAAAGATCTGGCTGAGCTGGATGACGAGCTTCGTGGAGATTTTTCCGAAGAAACCAGCCTCTGGACTATCAATTGTGGCGTGTACAATGCAGCAAGAGCTTTGGCAAATGCAAACCGTAAAACAGAACCAACGGTTTATCATAAGACCAAAAGATGAATGCATCAACTCAGCACAAAGATAGGCTAGACAAGACAGTACGCGTCCCGCATTCAGTGTGTAATTGACTAGATAAAATCTGGCAGGACTTTTACTGCCAAGGTTCGACAGTTCACGCGCGAACTGCGGATCCATCATCACACAATCAACCAGTCAAAGCTACTGACCATCAGGCAGCATATTGTTGACAAAATACGAGTACTGTCTAACGCTAGGAGAAGTCTAGAGCGGAAAGAGGGGAGAGAGGAGTGCCTACCTATCATTACCGAGGAGGTGAAGAACGTATTAAGAGGCATGAAGAACTATTCCGCTCCGGGACCAGATGGTATCAAGACCTTCTGGTGGAAGAAGTTTCCTTCAACCCACCAGCATCTGGCGCGAATTTTCACCTCATATCTCAAGTCGGAAGAGCCTATTCCGGAGTGGTTGGTGGAAGGACGCACAGTGCTCCTGTCGAAGACGGGCAACTTAGCTCACCCTAAAAATTACAGGCCAATAACTTGTCTGAAAACACTGTATACGATCTTCAGAGCTATCCTAAATAATAGGATTGTTCGGACAATTGGCCCTGTGTGGCGAGAGACGTATAAACAACGCAACTCAAAGAAAGGTATAGCAGGATGTCGGGAGAACCTGCTCATCGATAGATGTGTCTGCAAAGACACAGCATCCTATCAGCGATTCATCTGTCTGTTGGAAAGCTTAAAGTTTCATCCACACATCGTGAGTTGCATAGAGAGATTAATGCCACTTTGGAAAACTAGATTTACTATCTCATCTGGGAAACATCGTGTGATCAATAACAGTGTCACCTTTCAGAGAGGTGTGTTCCAGGGAATCACCATGAGCCCTCTCTTCTTTAGCCTCACTTTATTGCCACAATCTCTCGCACTTCGCCATTCCGAAGGCTATCTCTGCGACAAACCTGGAGATCGAAATTATAAGGTCACTCATGTATTTTACATGGATGACCGAAGCGCTATACGACACCATTGCGCTGGAGAGACCTATACATACCTGGATATTCAACAGAGCCGCATTTAGAACGTGATATCTATAAAGGATACTCTCCGATGCAGATATAAACGTCTCATTTGACGGAAATGGTCTTCTGAACTGTCGGCGAGGAACAAAGTATCTGCAACGAACATTCTTGCCGTGCCAGAAGTACTCTATTAATTTGGAGTAGTTACATGGACGGAGGACGAGCTCCGATCTCTCGATATCGGGTCCCGAAAGGTTATGCACATGAACAAAAGCATGCAACTTAAGTCTTCTGTTCCACAACTTTACAAGACCCTCTTCTTAAAATGGTCAGGAAACACGAAGAAGGTGGCAAAGGGTCGTTTCTGTACAAAGCAGCGGAGGAGGCTGCTGAAACACTCGGCTTTGACTTAAATATCAGGGGTGAGCAAAATGCATGAAATCTTATCCATATTGAATACTCACTCCTGAAGGCCCGGATTAAGAAAGTACAGGAGAAAAACTTCCACGAACAGCTCCTCGACAAGAGGACGCACGGCATCTTCCTCAGAAATGTGGAAGATCAGTTGATGTCGTATGAACTAACGTTCGCTTTCTTTACATCACCCGGATTGAAGTCGGGCACGGAGGGCTTCATTTTGGCATGTCAAGACGGTGTCATTTCCACTTTAGCATACCGTCGCCACATTTTGAGCCGAGTCATTCCCGATGATAGCTGCAGAGCGTTTCATGCACACCTCGAGCATCTAGGACACATACTATCTAGTTGTCCAACTTATGCGGAAACAACCTACATCCAAATACACAATAGGGCAATAAGAGTGCTTTATTACCATCTTTGTCAGTCTCACGGCATTAGCTCAAATACCTCTCCGCTAAACGCTCCTAAAGAAATAGAGTCAATTGTCGAGAAAGAGAAGTGCCGCATATATTGGAACTTCATATTATCGACGATTGTTTCTGTTGGGCACTCGAGGCCTGACACAGTTCTCCTTGACTTCGAGAAACGAACCATGTTCATTATCGAATTTTCGGCACCAGCTCACAAAAACGTCACAGCCAAGCAGAAAAAAAAGAAAGAGAGGTATAAAGACCTTATAAGAGAGTTGCGACGCTTATACCCGGAATATTCTGTCAAGCTAATCGTCTTGATCATCGGCGCTCTTGGAGGTGCCAAGGTTTCACTGGTTAATAGCCTGACAAGCATCCCTGCGTTTCAACAAAATGCTGAGACAATTGTGGGGAAAATGCAGAAGGCATTGGTTGTCTTTGGGTCGCTCCGTGTCCGCAGGGTGCACGAGACTTTTGCCGGATCATCGATTGAATTCGTCGCAGACTGTAACCACCTATCTCACGGTCATGAGACGTGGTTACGGCTGAAATTTTACCGCAATTTCGCTCGGAGCGGGTGCAATTTTTCAGATTGGCACCCGCTCCCGATGAAATCCTGCGGTTGTCCGTATGACAAACTTTTAACTAGGTAGATAAACGTTTATTTTTTAGCCTGCTGGCCTTAAAAAATTGACTTGCTTACACTTCCATTCTCTCTCTCTCTCTCTCTCTCTCTCTCTATATATATATATATATA